>CM070728.1:16001222-16266222 GCA_036346275.1 Otatea glauca
CGGTGGTCCCCATCCGGTGCACTAAGGCACGGAGGAGGAATACCAACGCGAGCATGCCGAACGCTCAAACTTCGCGCGCCGAGCTTCAACGACAGCAGCAAGAGTGGAGGAGCGAAGGGTCGAAGCTCGACCAGCTCGAGCCAACTCGAGCGAGGAGCCCGAGCCCCACAGATGCTTGGCGGCAGCGGCAAGACACGCCAAGCACGCCACAAGCTGGTGAAAGAGTCTGACGGCCCTCAGTTCTTCCCCCACGTGAGTCAGAACGTGGCTGCGGCTGCGATGCTGCTCCGAGGCCTTCTCGAGCCAGACGACCCGGAGGCCAAAGCCACGTACCAGAACCTCCGGGGGCTGGTGGAGCGTGCTGCCGTGCAGCATATGCAGACCTCCGGCTCCTACCATTGGGGCCACTCGCCGCTGCGGGCATCTGCATTGCCGAGCCGGTTGGGCCCGGTGTAAGTTCAAGCTCTATTGGTTTTGGTGATTGGTTTAATATTAATGTTTAATCATTGTTTAATGACAAATCAAATCATTATGAGACTAACATGTTTTATTAAGTCTTATTCTTATTAGTCTCATACTTGGATGGAAAATGGAAAACCTAAGGTATGCACTCGTATTCATTCTATTATATATATGCATACTTAGAATTCAAGTTAAAGTATGAACTCTTCCGTTGCTTTAGTCCGAATATGTGCATTATGTTCCTAATTCATATATACATGAATGCACACATCTAGGGGGAGTTTATAATTTAACTTGATGTTTCAATTGTATTGATCCATGTTCTCTTGTCATACAATATAAAGGATCAAGACCTTGAAACAATCTTTTGAGTATATATGACTTGTGTAGTTATATACTCATGTCAATTTAAATAAGTTTAAATTGAGTTCGATTGTCTCTCAATCAATCAAAGAACATTTCATCATGTGTTGATGGTGTTTCCTTGTTGATTAAAGACAAGCGAAAAGTTCTTGAGTATAATGAAGCATTAGTTGCATCAAAGTACTCAAGACACAATTAATCATTCAATTGATTAGGTTGTGCTCAATCGATCTTGGAGGTATCCATTATGTGTTAATGGAGTGCGGTGATGATTGAGACAATCGTGTTTGTTGGACTAACATCTTCCATGAGTTGTGAAGTAGGTTAAGTCCAAGATGATGAAGAATCGGGAAGAAGAAGTCATCATGAGTTGATGAGCTTCAAGAGGTGATCCCGAAGTGAAGAGAAGGGCTAGAGAAGGTTCATCATGCGTTGATGACCAAGAAGAAGAAGAAGAGGTGATCCCGAGAGAAGATGATTGGAAATCATAAAAACTCCAAGTGGATCAAGTGTGGCAAAGGTATAACTAGCTAGGGCTAAGGATGTGTTCCTAGTCTTTACCGGTCTCCGTGTTTGGTTGTGAGACCGGTTGCTTGTTAGGTGCCGTACTATTAAGAGGGTTGGGTCTTTTAGCTTGAGCTTCATCATGTGTTGATGAACTCGATCCGGTTCACTCTAGCTCACTCTCTTGTTTGATGTTTGCATGAAGCTAACCATTTGGCATGTGTTGCAAATTGGTGAAGCTTGTGCATTGGATTTTGTATGAGCTAAGTATTTGCATGTGTTGCAAATAAGGGTGCTCATACTTGCATCTTATTTGAATCTTATTTGATTTGGTTTTTGCTTGGAGCTAAGTTTTGCATGTGTCGCAAAAGGAGAGAGCTCAAGCAATTTGGTTTAAAGTGCTTGCATGGAGTTAGAGATTTGCATGTGTTGCAAATAGAGAACTCATGCACTTGTATTTGTTGTGGTTGCTTGCATGGAGTTAGAGATTTGCATGTGTTGCAAATAGAGAACTCATGCACTTGTATTTGTTGTGGTTGCTTGCATGGAGTTAGAGATTTGCATGTGTTGCAAATAGAGAACTCATGCACTTATATTTGTTGTGGTTGCTTGCATGGAGTTAGAGATTTGCATGTGTTGCAAATAGAGAACTCATGCACTTGTATTTGTTGTGGTTGCTTGCATGGTGCTAGAGATTTGCATGTGTTGCAAATAGAGAGCTCATGTTTTGGTGTTACTTGGAGCTAGGTTTTTGCAGGTGTTACAAAGAACAATGCTCAAGCATTAAATTGGTTTAATGTGTATTTGCAAGTTCGTTGTGCGAATAAACCGAGGTCTATGGGTCCGGAATCCCGAGAGCATGTGAGTAGGGCTTGCAACGGTGTTTGCAAGTTGACTGGTCTTGTGTTGACCTTCACATGGCTAGGGGATTAATCTCATAGACTCGAGTTTGATTTGCTTAATACGTTTTGCAAATAGATCTTGAGTTGTTTACGAAATGTGTTTTCGTTAGTTGGATTTGTTATTTGTAAATGTGTTTTGCAAATGAACTTTAGATTATGGGTTCCTATCCTAAAGCATGTGAATAGGGTTTGCAAATGTGTTTTGCAAATTGCCTTGATCATGTGCTGATCATCACATGGCTAAGAGGATTGATCTCATAAGTTCTTGGTTTATTGGCAAATGTGTTTTGCAAATAAGTTGTGCTTATATGAGATTCTTTGGAGTATGTGATTAACATGTGCAAATGTGTTTTGCATAGTGTTGTGATCATGTGTTGATCCTCACATAGCTCAAAGAATATCTTTAATGGTTTGGAGAAAAGTTTTTGTGAAAGCAGTGTTTTCTCCTCGAGGCCGGTCGATCATACAGAAGGCCGGTAGAGCACCGGGTCCGTGCTATCAGATTTGGCCGGTAGCACCAAGGTCCGGTGCTACCGCTCTCCGCGGTGTGGAAAATCCAGAGGGGATGTTTTTGGCGATCATGGCGGTCCGTGCTACCGCCATGGTAGGCCGGTACCACCGAATGTCAGGCAACCGCTCCTCCGGCGGTGTGAAAATCCAGAGGAGGTGTTTTTGAGTTCGCCCGAGGCCGGTGCAACCGGGTTGAGGCGGTGCTACCGCCGAGCGGTCGGTAGCACCGCTCCCGATTGGCGGTACTACGGAAATCCTGCAACGGCTAGTTTTGTAGCCGTTGGCGAGGAGGCCGGTGCTACGGTCCCGAGAGGGCGGTAGCACCGGAATTCTGGTTTTGTCCAATTTCCCCAACGGCTAGTTTTGGCTTGGAGGCTATAAAAGGAGGCCTTGGGGGCAAAGGCGTGAGGTTAGCCGTGTGTTAGAGCATTTGGGTGTTTATAGGAGTTGTGTGCATGTGTTGCCTTCTCCCATTTGCTTCTTGAGCTAGGTTGAGCCTCTAATTGCATGTGTTGCAATTAGGAGAGGATTGAGAGTCTCTTGTGCATGTGTTGCACTTGAGGAGGATCCTTGTGCATGTGTTGCACTTGGTGATCACCGGAAGCACATGTGTTGTGCTTGGTGAAGTTCAAGCAAGAGGATTCGCTTGTTACTCTTGGAGGTTGCCGACTCCTAGACGGCGAGAGCGTCGTCTTGCTGGAGCTCTCAAGGTTGTGAGAAGCCCGCGAAGTTTGTGAAGGTTCGGTTGAGCCTACGAAAGCGTGAAAACCACATCTAGTGGATTCGAGGTGGGTGCTCAATTCGTGGAGCCGGTCCAATGTGTTTGGGCTAACCTCAACGTGGACTAGGGAGACCGCAAGTCTCCGATCACCACGGTAAAAAGTATTGTGTCTCTTGTGCTTGCTTTGCTCTCTTTATTTATATTCAAGCAATTTACATTCATAGAATTAAATTGATTGATTGCTTGTCTTTAGAATAGCTTTTTGTTAGAGACATAATTAGTTAGTGCACATAGTGAGCCTAGTTGATTTAGGCTTTAATTGTCAAAACCTTAGTTTATCGCTTCCGCATTTTTATTGATAAGGTTTTGGCATAGGGGTAATTAAGGGGTGAATTGCTTTATAGAAATTAGTAGAAAGAGAAAGTTTAATTATTTTAAAAGCCGCCTATTCACCCCCCTCTAGTCGGCATCCTCGACCTTACACCCGGCAAAGATGGCGCCGCACCACGAACAACCCCAGGTCTCGCGCACCCCGGTGCGCTGGCGCCTCGGTGACGCCTACGACGTCCGCGCCACCCTCGAGGCACGAAGAAAGGCGATGGATGAAGCCGCCCACTAGCGTGTTGTGGACAGCGGACGCCATCACCACCGAAGCCCAAGCCCCGATGGTCCGGGACCACGGGCCTTCTACCAGATTCAGGGCACCGACCAACATTGCCAAATACATCGGGGCCTCAAACCCCGGCAGATGGCTCAAGACTACGGCCACAGGTCGCAGGGGAGCAACGGATGATCTCTTTATCATCCAATACCTCCCTATCTACCTTGCGGACTCGGCTCGAGCCTGGCTCGAGTACTTGCCCGCAAAAACCATCAGGAACTGGGCTGACTTGAAGACCCTCTTCGTCGGCAACTTCCAGGGCACTTACAAGCACCCCGAACTCACGGGACTCAAGGGCTGCAAGCGGCAGCCGGGAAACTCTCCGACTACATCCGCGATTCTCCCGCCAATGCAACGAGCTCCCGACATCTCCGATGCCGTGTCGTGGGGCATTCATCTACGGCACTTCTGTAAGGCCTTGGTGCACAAGTCGGGCTGCGTTAAGCCCAGAACCACCAAGTAACTTCTGGATATCGCCATCAACCACGCCCGCGAGGAGGTCGTGGGAGCCATCTTTGAGGATGGTAAAACCAAGCAAGAGCCATACCGAGCCGGATCCCTTCCGACCGCTCCGACAAGCTTAAGCGGGATGGAAAGCAGGTCCGCGAGGTCCAAGTGGCCGCAGCTGTCGACCGCCCTGCCAAGCAGCAGGTGCGACCGACCGTCGCGCCCGACCACTTCGAAAAGTTAATGGACAGCCCGTGCCCAAACCACGGGTTCCCGTCAAACACAAGTACGGATCGTGAGGTCTCGAGGCGTTCTCTCGGCGCCCCACGACGCCGCGGGCAAAGGAAAGAAGCGACCCCGCCCCAAGGGTCGTGGAAAAGATGGCGACGGTGAGTTCCCGAACCGACGGCCGCCTCATGATCTTTGGTGGATCAGGCTCGCACGCCGGCATGCGCCGGCTCAAGCTCGCCTACCGCGAGGTCCACACCGCCTCACCAGCCGCCCCTCAATACCTTCGGTGGTCAGAGTCTCCGATCACTTTCGATCGGACCGACCACCCCTACCACGTCCCGCAGCCAGGAAGGTATCCGCTCGTGGTCGACCCCATCGTGGGGAAAAAGCGCCGAACCAAGGTGCTCATGGATGGTGGCAGCGGCCTCAACATCCTCTATGTTGAGACGCTTGACGCCATGGGGGTCCCTCGCTCGAGTCTCCGACCGAGCAAGGCACCTTTCCACGGCGTCATCCTCGCCGCCAGCCCACCCGCCGGCGGTCGACTGCCGTCACCTTTGGAGGACCGGAAATTTCGCGACCGAGACCTCACTTTGAGGTCGTGGACTTCCGGCCCTACCACGCTATCTGGGAGGCCAAGCTACGCCAAATTCATGGCGGTCCCCGCCTACGCCTATCCGGCCGAAGATACCCGCCACGGAGTCATCACCGTGGCTTCATCCTTCACCGCTACAAGCGCGAGTGAAGCGATTGCGAGCTTGCGTCGGCGATCATCGCGTCGCCCGAACTCGCCAACCTCCGGAGGGAAGCTTCCGAGTCCGCCCTCGAGTCCTAGCAAGTCGGGGCGGATCCTTCAAGTTCGCCGAGGACACGAAGAAGGTTACGGTTGATCCTCGGATCGACCAAGACCGTCGGGTCGAGCCACGCCCCGCTAAATAGGAAAGCGCTCGTCGACTTCCTCTGCGCCAACAACGACGTCTTTGCATGGAAGTCCTCGACATGCCGGAATTCTGGAAGTCGCCGAGCACTCCTTGAGCATCCGACTGTGCTCAAAGCCGGCCGCCCAACGCCGCGCCGCTTCAACCAGAAAGCGCAGGATCATAGGGAGGAGATCGCCAAGCTTTTGGTGCGCAGGTTCGTAAAGAGGTACGCCACCCCGAGTGGTCGCCAACCCGCACTTGTAAAAAGAAGAATGGGCAATGGAGAATGTGCATTGGCTACACGAAGTCTCAACAAAGCGTGTCCCAAGGACCCGTTCCTCTTGCCCCGCATTGACCAAGTCATAGACTCCACCGCGGGTGCGAGTCCTTTCTTTTTGAATGCCTACTCGGGCTACCACCGGATAGCTACCAAGGAGTTCGACCACCGCGACCTCCTTCATCACTCCGCTTGGCTCATCTTTGCTACATAACAATGCCGCTCGGTCACGAAAAAATGCGGGCGCTACATACCAAATGATGTATGCAAACGTGTTTCAACGACGGATCGGGCCGCAACATTGAGGCGCACGCCGACGACATCGTCAGTAAAGACCGAGAAGGCCGGCGACTCATCACCGACCTAGGGGAGACCTTCGCGAACCTTCGGCGGTTCGCATAAAGCTCAACCCGACAAGTCGTCTTGGGGTCCCCAAGGGAAGCTCCTTGGTTTCATTGTCTCCGGAGCAGATCGAGGCCAACCAGAGAAGATCTCGCGATTGCAAGGATGGGCCCGGTTGGCAACCTCAAAGGAATCCAGAGGCTAGCCGATGCCTTGCACCTTAAGCCGCTTCGTGTCTCGCCTTGGCGAGCGCGAATGCCGCTCTACAGTCGCTAAGAAATCCGACCACCGGTGGACCAGACGCTCGGGAGGCCTCACCCGCAGAAGGCCTTCTGTCCTCACCTCGTCTCTGGTTGCCCAAAGACCGGTGAACCGCTGCTCCTCTACATCGCCGCCACCGCCCAAGTCGTCGTCACGACCCTTGTGGTGGAACGAGCGGAAGAGGGCGTGAACTCAAGGTACAACGGCGATCTACTTCATCAAGTACTTTACGAGTCCAAGGCTCGGTACCGCAGTGTAGAAGCCGCTTGCACGCAAAGGCTTATCTCCAAAAGAAAGCTCGCCCATTACGCCCGACCAAAGACGCCATCACCGTAGTGACTACGTCGCCGCTCGGCGAGATCGTCCACAACCGTGACGCCTCAGGAAGGATAGCCAAGTGGGCGCTCGAGCTCAGCGGTCACGGCATAACATACGTCCCTCGAACGGCGATCAAGTCACAGGCCCTCGCCGACTTTGTCGCCGAGTGGACCGAAGCCCAGGCGCCACCGGCGCTCGAAGACCCCGAGTACTGGACGATGTACTTCGATGGGTCCTACACCAAGAACGGCGCGGGCGCGGGAGTCGTCATCATTTCTCCGCTCGGGAACAGACTTCAATACGCCATCAGGTTACTCTTCGACGCGACCAACAACATCGCCGAGTACGAGGCTCTCGTCAACGGTCTCCGGATCGTTGCCGACCTCGGCGCTCGCCGACTCTACGTCCACGGGGACTCCAAGCTTGTCGTCGATCAGGTCATGAAGGCTGCGGAGCCCCGAGACGCCCGCATGGCCGCGTACTGTCGAGAAGTGCGCAGGCTCGAAGAGCGATTCAAGGGTTTCGAGCTCCACCATAGCTACAGACGCTACAACGGTGAAGCCGATTACCTAGCCAATCTTGCCTCCAGCAGAGGGCCAGTCCCACCTGGGAACTTCGTCTGCGACCTTCTGCAGCCTTCCGTCCAGCTGGACTCGGCGGCCGAGCGGTCTCCCGACCTACCGAGCACGGTCACCTCGACCACCGGGCGGTCAGGCATGCACCTGGCCGGGTCGGGCCGCAGCGTGCTAACAATTGAATCCGACTGGAGGAAGCCTTTTACCGCCCGTCTGACGGACGGATCGCTTCCCGCCGACCCGACCGAGGCCCGGCGCCTCACTCGTCGGGCGAAATCCTTCGTTCTGGTTGGGCCGGACCTCTACAAAAGGAGTCCCTCCGGGGTCCTCCAGAGGTGCGTTCTGGCCGACCAAGGGAAACAGCTGCTGCTCGATATCCATGGCGGGGTCTGCGGTTACCATGCCGCGCCCCGGTCCCTGGTAGGAAAAGCCTTTCGACAAGGTTTCTACTAGCCGACCGCCGTGTCCGACGCCGAGCAGATTGTACGCACCTGCGAAGGATGCCAATTCTTCACCCGACAGACGCATCTGCCAGCTCAGGCCTTGCAGACGATCCCCATCACATGGCCGTTTGCAGTATGGGGACTCGATCTGGTCGGGCCCTTCAAGAAAGCGCCCGGGGGCTTTACTCATCTCTTCGTCGCGATGGACAAATTCACCAAGTGGATAGAAGCCAAGCCGGTCGTGAGCGTCATGTCGGTACAAGCGGCCACCTTCTTCCGCGACATCATTTTTCGGTTTGGAGTCCCGAACTCTATCATCACCGACAATGGGACCTGATTCACGGGAAGGAGTTCTCGAGTTCGCGACGACTTCAACATCCGCGTCGATTGGGCGCCGTGGCCCATCCGCGGACTAACGGTCCGTCGAGCGCACAAGCGGCATGATCCTCCAAGGACTTAAGCCACGGATCTTGATCGATGAAGCATTTCATGGGCGATGGGTGGCCGAGCTACCCTCCGTCCTCTGGAGCTTACGGACCACACCGACTCGGGCGACCGAAGTTTCGCCGTTCTTCATGGTGTTGGTCTTGGTACAAGCCGTCCCGCCAACCGACGGAATACGGCGCCCCAAGACTACAAGCTTCGACGAGGCTCGGGGCTCGCCGCAACAAGACGCCATCGACCGGCTTGGCGGCGTGCGATGTAGACATTCTACGATTGGCCAAGTATCAACAAGCTGCTGGCGTTACCACACCGCCCAGTTTGAGGGCGATCCTTGGTGGCTGGCGACACGGTCTGCGTCGGGTCAAGACCAGCAAAGACAAGCACAAGCTCGCGCCACAGGAAGGCCCTTCACCGTCGAGAGGTTCTTCTACCGCACCTTCGACTCGTGGACACGGATGGCCGCGTCCTCTCCAACGCTTGGAACATAGAAAAGTTAAGGCGTTTTTATCCCTAAATCCTTTTCTTATTCCTTGCGTCGTCTTTTACTTCTCCTCCCGAGCACTGTCGCCGCGGCCTCAGGCTGCCCATGGGCGCCCATCCGATCAAGCTGGGTGGCGCGCCAGGCGGGGCGATGACCCGACCAGTCACAAGGTCCTTCCGAGCGGTAACCCTCTCGACCCGAGTGCTACGGCTTACGCCCCAGCGGCTACGATTGCTAAGTAGCACTTCGCAGAAGAAGGAAGTACCCGAGCGGAGTGACCTTTGGCCGGTCGGAAGCACTCCTCTCCCTTGCAAACTCGGCTAACTCACGCGCTCATGCGGGTCGGTGACTCGACCGGTCACGAGGTCCATCCCGAGCGGTAACCCTCTCGACCCGAGTGCTACGGCCTATGCCCCAGCGGCTACGGTTGCAAGTAGCACTTAGCGGAAGAAGGAAGTGCCCGAGTGGAGCGATCTTTGGCCGGTCGGGAACACTCCTATCCCTCACAAGTGTGTGTAACTGCTGCGTGGCCAAAAGTTCCTATCCTCTCTGCCCCTCCCGACGCGATCTGACCTACGCATAAGTGACCCCGGTGGTCCTTACGGCTATGGCCGGTCGAGCACTCACCATGACATAAAAGAGGGCAGGAGGCATGCGAGAACTTGCTAAGTTTAAGATTATTTACGAACAATAGTCTTTACAATAAAGAAGTACGAATCTAACTTCTACTTATTCTTCTTGGAGGGCACTCTGCGACGGGATGTGGCTGGCGATCTCCCGAGCGTGCGGCTCAACTTGGAGCTCGAACCTGTCGATCTCGTCGTCGGTCCAGTTCCCAGCGACGCCGCTACTCACCACCGCAAGGTCGATACCGTCAGAGTGAGAGACGGTATTGACCCGCCAAGGAAGCTCTGGCACGGCACTAACGGTCGGCGCTCTCTCAACGCGCCCGGCACTCGCCAAGATGGGGCGAGCGCTCGGCCCGCCACTTGTTCCAAGGACCGGTCGCAGACATGCTTGGCGGCCTTACGGCGGGCCTCCGATTCGCGGCCACTCGGCCCGACCACCTTCGGCTACCTTGGTAGCGCCACGTCCCGCGCCGTGACCGCCTCGTCACGAGCCTTTAGGGTGTCTTTCCGCGCCTCTATAGCGACGCTCAGATTCTTCTGCAGCTCTGCGGATCACAACATCTCCAGATGAGCACGCCTTATGAGTCGCTACCGCGAAATTAACCAAGGAGTTGAGACACTTACCGCCACTGAGAACTTCGCCAAGTTGCTGGTTTCTTCCCTGACTCCCTCGTATGAGGTCCTCAAGGAAGCCAGCTCCTTCCGAGTGGTCTCCCGCTCAGAACGCACTCGGTCGGCGTCTTTCCGGGCCTGGTCCCGCTCGTTTCGCTGGATGGCACTCGGTCGGCGTCTTTTCGCGGCCCCCTCTGCGGTGACGGCGGCATCCTTGGCACCGACAGCCTCCGCCAGGAGGAACTCGAGTTCCGCCGCCCTCGTCCTCAGAGACTTGGCCCCCAGGCGCTCTTCGAAGAGGGCCTTTGTGGCCTGATCCAGCTCTTGGCGGGCCTCCGCCGTTTCCTCTCGCCGGATGGTCAGAGCCTCCTGAGCCAGGCGTAGCTCAGGGCGCAGCCGATTGCATTCTTCCACGGCAGCCACCCACTGGTTGTCCAAGCGCTGTAGGAGCTCGACCTTGCCCTCAGAGCGGGCCCGCAGATGCTGTAAAATGTAGACACTTCGTCAGTCTCACCGCAAAATTCATCAGAAGGTACGAGAGGCCCGGCTTCCGATCAACTTACCATGCTAACCGGCCGAACTCCCCTGGCGATCGCATCCAACGCCCTGCCGGAGGATTCGAGGGCAAGAGCCAGACCCTTCCGGATCTGGTCCATCTCATCTTCGGCGTCCTGAGCGCCTTGCTGGAGGGTGGCCCACTCGCTCTCCTCCGCCTCGCTCAAGGTCCCCGACCTATGGGCCATACCCGGCGACAGGCCCTCGGCCGCTCGTTCGGATGGGACGCCACCCGACCGGGCCCCCACGGGCAAGGGCGGTGAAATGGGCCCCTCGGGAATCCCCTCGGCGGCCTGCGCCTGTGGGGCTTCGACCGATGCCTCCCCTTGAGGCACGGGGTCAGACGTCTCTAGCACCGGCACCGTCTCCGCCAGCGAGCTCGCGGGTAGCGTCGCTGCCGATTCCTCCGTAACGACGATCGCACCACCCGCGGCGCGTCCGGCGAGGCGGCGGAGCTCCTCACCGACCTCGGCCTGGGTGAGGCCCGTCCCTCCGATGGCGAAGGCCCACTCGGCCGCTGCGCCACGACCACCGCTAACTCGGTTGCGACGCCCGGCATCGACGCAGCCTCCCCGCCGGCGACTTCTCGGCGGTGGAACGGCGCCGCCCCTTGCGGAGCCACCACAGGGCGCGCCGCAGCTGTGGCCACGGCCACACCCGTATAGGCGCTGCACACTGCAAGCACTTAGAAGCTGTTCGGGCAACTTTGCGGCAACAATGTTCGAACGAAGAAAAGGAGCACTTATTGAGCAGAGCGGGTGCGCGGCAAGCGCGCCCTCTTTGCCGGTCCCCCTCCAAGGGGCAGATCCGCCGGCCGCTTCCCCGAAACCGCCTCCACGAGGGGCACCTCCCCTGGGGGCGCGACAACGACGTCGACCGCACGGCCGCGCCCGCCTGGGGCTCCCGCGCGGTGCCACGTTGATCGCCTCCGTCGGGCCCCCACTCGGGCCACCTCCGGTCGACGAGTCAGAAAAGAACAAACGATATGGGTAACCGGGGCTCCCCCCGCTGCTATCGGTGGAGGACGCTCCCGCAGCGGTGGTCTCGGACACGTCCTCACCACGCGCGGCCCTCGCCGCGCGCTCCTTCTTCTTCTTCTTCCTCTCCTCCTCCTTCCGCTTCTTGCGGGAGGAGTCAAGTTGTGCGGCCTCCGCACGGGCCGCAGCCCTCGACGCCTTCTCCCCCGGGAGCAACGCTCGGGAGACCATTCCCGAGAGCCCCTAGAAGATGCGAAAACACCGGTCAGACTGGGCGCCAAAGGCAAAGGGAAGAGATAGGCGAGGAGAAGACCGCCCGACCTACCAGATTTGGAGGGTGGGCCGTCGAGAATGGCTCCGGTGGCCGCCAGCGCCTCGATGAGCGCCCCGTCTGCTACTGGCGACCACCCGGGCTTCGACCTCGGTCGCGGCGAGCTCGGGCTCTGCCATCCTCATCTTATCGGACGTCCCCTCATACCGGAACAAGGGGCGCGGCCTGTGCATGAGGGGTTGCACGCGCATCCCCATGAAGGCACACACGACGACGTCCCCGGTGAGCCTCTACTCTCTTAGAGCCCTGACCTGCTCCACGATCAGGGCCACCTTCTTCTTCTCCTTCTTATCAGCACCCCAAGTCCATTCTTCCCCCGCCACAGGAAGCTGGCCGGTGAACGGCGGGGCGCTGTCTCCGACATTCCGAACGTAAAACCACTCAGAACGCCATCCCTTGTTGGACGACGGTAGCTTGACGTCGAGGTACTCCGAGCCCGGCCGGCCGGCCGGAGGGCCAGCCACCGAGGGCGCCGTAGCATCCATCGGCTTGACCTTCCAGAGCCTTGCTTGGAAAAAGTACCTCCACAGCGCCCAGTGCGGCTCGATCCCCAAAAAGGCCTCACAAAGCGTGATGAAAATGGCGATGTGAAGGACCCCGTTGGGGTTGAGATGGTGTACCTCTGCCTTGTAATGGAAGAGCAGCCCTCGAACGAACGGTGCGTGGCAGTCGGGCGCGCTCAAGAACGGCGAGCACTACGACTCGCCGCCCCCTGAAGGGCGGCGGCCCCCGTCGGCACCCTCCAGTGGGAAAGATCCTGCGCAGGGAGGAAGCCTTTCTTCACCAAGCCGAGCGCGTGGCTGGCCTAGACAGAGCACTCCGGCCACGACATCCTCGTGAGAAGACGGCGGAAAGGTGAGGAAGGGAGAAAGCTCTTTTTCGCTTTTTCTTGTCTTAGGCAAAGGGCTGGAAGATGAGGAAGGCAAGAGCGTGTAACTACCCGAGAACGTCCCAGCAACGTATTTATAGAAGACGAGCGGACGCCACCGAACAAGCACCCCCTCGAGCGAAGCGTCGCATACACCCTTGTCTGCCGCGCCGGGCGCCTGGTAACTCCCGGTTTCCAATTCTACTCTGCTTTTAATCCTGACAAGCCAGTAGAGCCGTAAAGACACCGCCTCGGGCCACGAGTCCTGAGACCTCTCGGTCTCCGCCTTTAGGCTGTGGGCGGTTGCCTGGCGCGTGCGGCGAGGCCGTTGGGCGCGCGCCCCAAAACGGCAAGAGCTCAATGGCTCGCGCCGGGGGCCCAGCCGAAAGCTGTGGGTTCTAAAGGCCTATCCCACCAGATGGACGTAAGGCCGCCCCAGCAGAAATCGAGCAAAGGACGGGTACGAGGCGAGTCCCCAGTGATCCCCCCGTTGGGTCGGCTGACGACCCAATCGCCTCTACCCGTGTCCGATACCATACTTCACACTCTCCCGGGAGCTCATCGATGGGCGACGACCATTGTGCCACTGGGTCGGTGGACGACCTGTGGTCCGACACGGATCGAGTAAAGAAAGGTTTCTTATGGGTCGCCCCACGGTAGGGCCAGGACACCCTACTCTGGGACCGTCCGCTCGGAAGAGTCCCCCTTGGGCGGGACCTCCCAGGACCCACTCGGACTACCTGTTATTAGCTCCACGAGCATGGCTTTCGAACCAACACGGGTAAACGCGCGTCGCTCACCCCTTCCAGGTCCCACACCTGCGGATGGGGTACACGTGTGGGATAGACGGCGGCCACTTCTCTCGCAGCTACCCTCGCTAGACGAGGACTCGGGATGGATGCCCCACGTCCAGCTACGACGTAAAATGAGCCACATCCAGCTACGACGTAAAACGAGCCATGTCCAGCTACGACGTTAAAATGAGCACTTGGACACCCGAACCTCACGAAGAGGCATCCGGTCGTCCCTGCCGACCAAGGCACGGTCTAGCTACAACGTTAAATAAGCACTCGGACACCCAAACCTCACGAAGAGGCATCCGGTCGTCCCACGGTCTAGCTACGACGTTAAACGAGCACTCGGACACCCGAACCTCATGAAGAGGCACCCGGTCGTCCCTGCCGACCAAGGCACGGTCTAGCTACGACGTTAAACGAGCACTCGGACACCCGAACCTCACGAAGAGGCATCCGGTTGTCCCTGCCGACCAAGGCACGGTCTAGCTACGACGTTAAACGAGCACTCGGACACCCGAACCTCACGAAGAGGCATCCGGTCGTCCCACGGTCTAGCTACGACGTTAAACGAGCACTCGGACACCCGAACCTCACGAGGAGGCATCCGATCGTCCCTGTCAACCAAGGCACGGTCTAGCTACGACGTTAAACGAGCACTCGGACACCCGAACCTCATGAAGAGGCATCCGGTCGTCCCTGCCGACCAAGCACGGTCTAGCTACGACGTTAAACGAGCACTCGGACACCCGAACCTCACGAAGAGGCATCCGGTCGTCCCACGGTCTAGCTACGACGTTAAACGAGCACTCGGACACCCGAACCTCACGAAGAGGCATCCGGTCGTCCCTGCCGACCAAGACACGGTCTAGCTACGACCTTAAACAAGCACTCGGACACCCGAACCTCACGAAGAGGCATCCGATCGTCCCTGCCGACCAAGGCACGGTCTAGCTACGACGTTAAACGAGCACTCGGACACCCGAACCTCACGAAGAGGCATCCGGTCGTCCCACGGTCTAGCTACGACGTTAAACGAGCACTCAGACACCCGAACCTCATGAAGAGCCATCCGGTCGTCCCACGGTCTAGCTACGACCTTAAACGAGCACTCGGACACCCGAACCTCACGAAGAGGCATCCGGTCGTCCCTGCCGACCAAGGCACGGTCTAGCTACGACGTTAAATACCCAGATGGAGGGAGATCGAACGTCTTCAGAATAAATGCGAACGCCGGAAAACGAAGTGCCCTTCACCAAAACCCGAAGCAGTCAAGAAGACGAGCGGGCAAGGTAAACCAAGCCATGCGCGACGCGCGCAACGAAGCGATTAAAAACCCCTGGCGGTTCAAATGCCCCCAGCCGAGTTCCAGGGCGGCCGTCAAATGCGTCGGGGTACACCTGGTGGAAACCGGTTGGCCTAGTCGGTTGGACCGTCCAATCGGGCCCAGTCGCCATTCACATTCAAGTTCAACCCCAATCGAATCTGCAAGAACTCGCCGGGGTTCGGGCTCTTGACGAATACTCACTAGTAGTGTTATGCCCTTGAGGCAATCATTTAGATGATTGTAACATGACTATGTTTATGAATAATAATATGATTATTGGTCCAATGAATGTATATCATTGTATTGATCAACAAGTATGTGACTTGCTTATGAAGCTCTTTACTTAATGATGTAATTCGATAAATATCTTCGATCGGATATCATCGTATAGGACAACGATGAATAGATCAAGACATGTAGTGATCGATGATCATGCTTCATAGATCATGGGATATGGAGATATCATCTATACATTGTGGACGCATGTTGAAGAACATGGGTTAGATAGACCCGCAATGGGACAACTGCGAGAATGTTTCATTCTTATGTGTCATCGATGTATCTCATACCTAGTAGATGTATGATCCTTAGACACGAGATTGTCATATTCCCTACATGTGTAATAGTTTTCCTTGGGGCTATCAAACACTACTTCCTTACGGATAGTTATAAAGGTAGCTTTCATGTTTACTATGAAACGTGCAAGAGAGGAAGTGAGCGATCAAGATGGAATTTGCCACCCAATGAAACGGAGATATACGACAAGCCCACTCGTGTGATATGATTAAGGAAGTGCATGGCCATGCCGTGATTGAGAGTCAATCACAACTTATTAATATATCACGGATACGAGAGATGAATTGAATCATCAAAGGATGACATGCTTCTCGCCTTGAGATCAATCTTCATATACTTGGCAAAGGGATTATTGCATGAGTACTTTTGATAGGTTCGTCCGATTTGATCATAGTATGTTTGGGAGTTGGCATACTTTGCAAGAAGCCGCTACCAACTATTGGATTGAAAAGGAGTTTTTGAATCCATGTCCAAACGTCGTGAACCCGCAGGTCACACACTTAATGGGTCGACGCGCGTTAATTTGGATTGGATCCGTAATTAATGAACCTCGTGGGCTTAGCACGATGGGCCCTAGTTTAGGTTTCATCTTGTGGCTATATAAGGAGGGGAGGAGGGAGGGCGCAGGGTGTGCTTTCCACGGTTTAGGAGTGATTCACTCGAAACCCTAGCCTACTCCTCTCGCTGCCCGCCGAGCGACTGTGTGCTTGCACACGACGCGGCGTTCCATCTCCGGACGTGTGGACTACTGCGGTGACGCTGCTGTGACTGCGGCGTGGGAGGACGATCCACGGCAAGGCGAGGACGATCCACTACACCGACGCAACGACTGCGGCGAGGACGATCCACTACATCGACGCGCGAAGGATTCCGCAACTGCGCGTCTAGTGGTAATCTTATCTATGCTCCCCTTCTTGCGAGTAGCTTTCTGGTTTCGCGGTAGTTTTTTTTTTGTGCTAGTGTAGCATACCGCGTTCCCCATCAATACCAGGGGTACCCCAATGGCCCAGGGTGACGAGCAGGCTGCCTCAAGCATAACTCGAGCCTAGCAGGCCGCTCCAGGCCCACTACCGATCAAAGAACCTGCGGGGCCACACAGGACGCCCATTCCCGACCGATCGGGATGGGCATCCTCGACAGCGAGGATCCCGACCTCGCAGCAGGTCGGATCCCCGACCGATCAAACCAAGGCAACCTCTGCCGAGGGCCGCGTGTCGAAGTCCCCACCGGCCCACAGCCACGCGCCCCACGGATGGGGTCAATCGAAGTGACTATGCGAGAGCAGGTGACCCCTTCCCAAGATGGTTTAATGACTGCTGAAGTCAAAGCTTCGATCCATCGATCGATCCACGACGACACGAAAAGCACGCTCCTCCCGAGGCAAAGACTCGACGTTATACACAGCAACGTCAACACTCGTCAGGCTCACAGAAGGCAGATGTGCCATTTCCCAACGAAGCAGCTAACCACTCCGTCCAACAAGACTACCGACCCAGCGTGGGCAAGACGAGCGGTGACCAGTCGACAGAACAAAGGACCGAAGCTCTTAGCATAGGTCACCTCGCCCTTCCCCAACTCTCGATGTAACCTGCCCCTTCCTACTGTATAAAAGAAGGCAGGAACCCCCGGAGAAAGGGGGAGAGAACAAGGAGAGGGGGAAGAAGAAGACACACGCATAAGCAATCAGTTTTCTTGCGCTAAGGCTCTCGGCTCGCGCTTGTAAACATTGTGTAGCCATCCGCACTAAAGGCAATACAATACCACCGCACGAACTGGAGTAGGGACTTTCGGCCCGAACCAGTATACACCTTGGGCTTCCGAGTCTAACCATTCAGGGAGTGGGAACGCGCGGCCCCTTAGACTTACAAATTTACTTGCCGGTGCTCGAAACGCCGACACTTTATATCTCACCACCTGATTATTTTCATTTCTCTTCAGGATGAAAACCCATTTTGATCCTACAGGAACACTTTAGGAGGTGTTTGGTCAACGGGACCAAGAACTTTCTTCTTATTAAGTGAGCGTTGTCTCAATTGCTTCTTTTTATTTGACCCTATCTGAGCGCTTCTAGCACTCTACCATAGACTTTGGTTCTGGATCCAGCTTTTTAGCAATTTTAGAGGCGGAATATATGTCGACAAATGTAGTCTTTCTTTTATACAATTCTCCTGCACACTTCAGGGATATCTTTTCATTAATTTCTTCCAGCTCCTCGTGATCTCCCACAACGATGGTGTCTGGGTGTTCCGACCTCCTAGCATTGGATTGTGCATGCAAATGTACGCTAGGGTTATCATCTTCAGGATGGATCACTTCAGGGATGTTACCATCTCCAGGATAGCTCACTTCAGGAATTTTCTCAACATCAGGTTGAGCTTCTTCCACTGTCATGGGTAGCATTCTCATTTGTTCGGTTCTCTCCTTCTGCAGACCTCTCCGCGAAATTGGGTCCCGTGCACCTAGAGGCCTCCCTCTCTTTTTATCATGAGGGGCAAGAGTGGGTTCAATATCCTTCTGGGGTATTTTCACTCTTTACAGTGCATAAACTGCAGGTATATGAGATCTTTTCGCTCCCTTATGATCAGTGAAGGCATTTGACAGATTATTAGCTTATTTGTTGCAAATTTATTATCCTTCGAACTTCAAATTCGGTCTCTTTATTATGTGGATCTAAGGACTCAGTATTATTTTATGTGGTACTTATCTCTCCCTAATGCCGAAAAATATACTTAGTACAATCAGCGTATCGAGCGGTGTACAGATCCTCTGTCATAGGCTCTAGGTGTTTAATAATTGACAGAGATTCATAACCTACATAGATCCCCAACTTTCGGTGAGTTCCCATGGTGGTACGTTGTGGTGGAGAGATTGGCATGTATACAACACAACCAAATTTTCACAGATGGAAAATACTTGATTCTTTGCCACGCACTATCAACAACGAGAAAATTTCAAGATATGCAGTTGATCTGAATTGAATTAATACTGCAGCGTTTAACATTGCGTGGCCCCAACAGCTGGTGGGTAGCATACTATTCTGTAAGAATGGTCAAGTAATAAGTTTTATTCTTCTAATTTAATGACTTTGCAAAGCCATTTTGAGTATAGACATGAGGTACGAGATGCTCTACCTTAATTTCCAGAGCCATACAATAATTATTAAATGCTTTTGAGGTAAACTCACTAGCATTGTCCATTAGAATAGACTTGATCCTTTCTTCTGGAAAGGAGGCTCTCAATTTAATTATTTGGACATTGAATTTAGCAAAATCATGGTTCATAATAGATAAGAGACATATATGGGATCAACTAGTAGAAGCATTTATCAGTACCATAAATGTCTTAAAAAGCTCAACAGGGGCTGGATATATCCACAGATATCACCTTGAATTCTCTCCTGGAAATTCAGTGATTCATCCCTAATTTTTTTAGGTAAGAAGATCTAACTGTGAGCTTTCCTATAACACAAATAGGGTATAAGAAATCTTCAGATCTAGGAAAAGTCTTTATGTTATAGCTAGCAGAATTATTAATTATTCTTATCATTCATATTCAACTCAGGATAACCCAGTTGATCTGCCAAATCATAAATATTTCTGGATTTTCATCGCAATACAAACTTCAGGTTTTATATGTGCATAGTATAACCCGGAGGAGAAGGAAGGAAAATTTTCAGCCACACGTTTGTTACACCTGTAAACTTAGTCATGAGTAGGTATTATATACCATCCTCATTCTATGTCTCCACATGGAAATAATTCAGACCAATCTCTTTAAAACCTAAGGGAGTACGACTGGACTCAGAGTATAATATGGCATTCTTCCAGTGCCAACTATGAGAGCATCGCTTCCGGCGATAGTCATAATATTTCCAATTCACTTAGTGTGGTACAACTATCTTCTAGACAGATTTCCTCTTTCGTCATTGGATTATACTTTGTTCTACCTTAGGGGTATGATTTAACAATCAAACAATTATTGCATTAGGAACAAATTGTAGAATATAGAACAAACATATCACAATTAATCAAATATCTAAGAAATAGCTATTTATTCAATTTTAAATGATAATCGCTCAACAGGAGCATAGACCAAATGTTCATTCAAGAACAAGGGCTAAACTGATAAGAAGACTTTTAAGGAATATGTGACATCGACTAGCAAAGTTAAGGAATATTTAGGAGACTAATCCAGGTTTTCGTATGAGTCGTAGATGTCCTCCTGGGACTCCTCGAACTCAATAATTTCAATAACCATATCATCACACTTCTCAGCATCCATGTCAACAACAGGTTGACCGATGAAGTATGACTCAACATTGTCTCCCTGGGTCTTATTGACTTTTTCAGTGGATTGCATATAAAGATCTACCACATGCTTCGGGGTGTGATAGTTTCACAACCAATGGTCAATGTATCTATACCTAAAATATGGTTATTTAGGGTTTGCAGTCTTATTTAGCTGAATCTTGCTTTTGGAAGCCCCCTGACCCTTTACCTTTACTCTCCACTATGGATTGCCTCTTCCCCTATCTAATCTGTCATTCTTCCACTTATCTCCTTTATTCCTTTAGCCTTTTCTGCGGCCATGGTTATTGCTAGTCTACTAAGCATTTGCATATGCTTCGGGCATTGCATGACTCCCATTAGGAAGTACGTGATTATTCTTCACCAGGAGTTCATCATACTTTTCTGCTTCTAGCAAAATGCATTTGAGCTTGGAGTATTTCTCATACTTGGCATGACGATACTATTACCGCAGTATCCTCATATTAGGGTAGAAGGTGTATAATGTTTCGTCGATCATTTTAGCATCAGTAACTTTCTGGTTACATAATGTTAGTTTAGTGACAAGCTTATGCATGGCAAAAGTTATATACTGTCACAGCCTTTAACAAAATGAAATTGCGGGAGGATCCATTCGCGTTGTGCTTCTGGCAACAGGACAGATCTTTGCTGGTTATATATTTTTCCTTCAAGGAATTCAAAAGTACCAACTGGTCCTCTTCCATCAAATATTTGGCCTTCAGGTCCGCATGAAGATGGTGCCTTAGGAAGTGCAGAGCCACACACATGGCGGCTTCGAAAAGAGTAGGGGTACCAGCTTCAAGATGGAAAAATAGCTACTCTAAATGATCGAGCTGTCAGATTAATCTTGGTATCCACTGCCTAGGGGAGATATTTGCTGCAATTCAGGGAAAACTCGATAAATTCCACCTTTGCGGTGTTCGACATATCCTATTTCTATTTATGCAAAATGACTTTTACTACTGGTAAAATCAATATATTGCATGTTCACTCTTCAATCAGTAAAGCTTGGTCTATATCTATTCAGTAGATAATTATCTAAAATTTTTCAGAGTTTTTCTAACATTTTTCACAATTTTCTGCTAATTATCAAGCAATTTTAGAATTACTGGATAACAGAAAATAAAAATAGCATATATAATCGTGGAATTATGCCAGGAAAAATAAACTCAGAGATACGGAGCTTCCAATATGTGCTAAGTAAGGTTCAACCAATTTATGGAAGCTCATATACCTAGAAAATCATTTTCTAGGATTTACCATAATTTTTCAGAATTACTGGAAACTTTAGGGTCCAGAATGTAAAATTACCACGGCCGTCTCATAATTAACCACAACTTCACGGGTTAAAACGCAAAATCACCATTTTTATTTTCCTTTACTTTTTCAAAAAAAAAATTGTTGGGCCGCACGGCCCATGGACAGTGTGGGCGGGATGCTGCGGCCCATCAGCTGCCACACGTTGTCTTTGCCCAAGGAGGTGATGGCCTGCTGCTAGTGCGATGGGCGTATGGCGAAGTGCCGGTGCAGGCCGACGGGCGCAAGAGCCAGCGCGGCGGCACGACGCACAACAACGACAGGCGACGGGTTGGTCGGGGGCGCGGCGCTTGGCACACTGGTATAGGAGCATGGCTGGCAAGCGCACGGCTATAGGTCGGCAACAGGTATGGCCAAGCTACGGGCACGGCAGCGTAGCGAGACGACGTGTTGGCGCTGCGCTTCGGGCGCAAGGGCGTGACGTAGGCTAGGAGCCTTGTGGCTTCGGGCACGGCCACCGACCGAGGGCGGCAAGGGGCCGACAAGATGCCAATATTTTTTTAATGGATGATGAACAGTAACAAAAAATCGCTAATTTTTTATTAGAGGCAATCAGGGGAAAATAATTTACAGGATTAAAGGACTATTCAGATAAGATTAAATTACGTGCCGCGAACTTACATATAATTTGTAATAGGTTTAATGGCTTGATACCGGCCAAAATTCGATACAGTGTAAAAATTTGATGTAGTGTAGATTAATACAGACAGATGATTCCGAACAGTCTCAGCGGAGCTTTTTGTTGATAAGTGTTAAGGAACCTCGCTATCGAATAGTCCGGGGTTCCCGAACAGATCTGAATTGGAGAACAGAAAGAGAGAGAGACACGTGTTTAGGGAGAACAACAACGGAATTCTTTTATTGCTAATGATTGCTTGTACATAGGGGGGGACCCCCTCCTCCTTTTATAGCGCTCACCTAGGGTTTCGGCTAAGGGGCCATCGTGGGCTTTCCATGGGCCACGAGGGTTTCCCAACACTCCCCCTTGGGCCCTTTGCCGCGAGATGCATATGCCTCATTAAAACTCCAGAAAAACCCAGTGGAAAAAATACTTGGAGAAAGAGTACATAGCATACGCATACTATGTTGCACGAATTGCCTCGTTAAAACCTTATGAAAGAAAACTTCATGAAAAACTTGCTAAGGAAAAAGAGTACAATTCTCCCAACTTCAATTGCTAATCTTCGAGATTCATGTTGGGTATTCATAATTCATCTTCGAGATTTATGTGGGAGTATGTGAAATATCTCCCCCTGAAATCTGCACTTCTCTAAGTCTCATCATCCCAATTCCTTTCATGCACCTTTCAAAGGTAGATGCTGGGAGTGATTTAGTGAACAAATCTGCAAGATTTTCACATGACTTAGTATGCAATATCTTGATCTCGTTCATCTTATGCAATTCGTGAGCATAGAAGAACTTGGGGTTGATATGCTTTGTGAGATTGCTCTTCACATAACCCATCTGTGCTTGGGCAACACAAGCTGCATTATTTTCATAAATGATTGTGGGAGTTTGCTCAATGTTCAAACCACACGACTTCTGGATGTAGTGAACCATTCTTCGGAGCCATGCACATTCACGAGATGCTTCATACAAAGCAATGATTTCCGAGTGGTTTGTCGACGTCGAGACAAGAGTCTGCATAGACGACTTCCAAGAAATTGCAGTTCCTCCACATAGGAAAACATAGCCGGTTTGGGACTTGCCAGTATGCGGGTCTGATAAGTACCCAGCATTGGCGTAGCCAACCAAATTCAATTCATTGTTTCTTCTGAAAAATAGACCGAGGTCTTTGCTTCCTTGGAGGTAGCGGAAGATGTCCTTGATCCCTTTCCAATGCCTTTTGGTGGGTTACGCCTGCATGAGAGCTAGCAAATTCATAGCGAACGCAATGTCCGCCTGGTACTATTCGCAAGGTACATGAGCGCTCCAACTGCACTCGATATGGGAATTCGCTCCCGTGACTTCCTCCCCTCTTCTCTAGGTGCAGATGGGTCTAGGTGCGCTTGGAGTGACCTTGACCATTGGAGTCTTTGCAGGATACGCCTTTTCAAAGCCAAATCTTTCCAACACTTTCTGTGTGTAGGTTGATTGATGTACCAAGATTCCTCCTTGGACATGTTCAAGCTGCAAGCCTAAACAAAACTTGGTTTTACCCAAATCCTTCATTTCAAACTCGGACTTCAAGTATGAGCATGCTTCTTCAATTTCTTCATCCGTCCCAATGATGTTCAAGTCATCTACATAGAGCGGAGATTATCTGAGAATCCATTCGGGATCATTGTATAAACACACATGGATAATCTTATTTGTTTGTGTAGCCTTTCTTGCAGAGAAAGTCACTCAGCGATTGTACCACATTCTTCTGATTGCTTTAGCCCATACGGTGATTTCTCCAATTTCACATGCAGGTTTCTATTTGCTCCGTCTTGGTTCGAGATAGGTATTCCTTAGGTACTTTCATGTATATCTCGAATCCAAGTTTCCATACAAATATCTTGTGACAACATCCATTAGCTTCATTCTCAACTTCAAGTTGGTGCCATTGAAATCAAATATCTAATTCCTCCGTGACCGGAGAATAGGTTTCTTCATAATCAACTCCGGGACGTTGAGTGAAACCTTGAGCTACAAGCCTTGCCTTGTACCTTACAACCGTTGTTTTCATTCCTCTTAGAACAAAGACCAATTTGTGACCTACGGGGTTTATATGGAGAGGTGTGCGGCATACGGCCCAAACACCTCTCTCTTGTTTAGAGACTAACTCTGCGGTGATTGCCTTTTTCCATTCTTCCCAATCTAGCCTTTTTTGCACTCTGCGAGATGCGAGCTCGGGATCATGATCAATGATCGAGACAATCTTCTTTGCAAAGTATGCATCAACGTTGGCTGTTGCTCTATTCAGGGATTCTCCTGTTATTACAAAGTTTATGGCCATTTCTTCATGGGGTGCTTCATGCACTTCTACTTGCTCTTCACTGCTATTCCCTATCGCAGGAGCAAGTTCCTTTAGCTTTTCATCGCCTATGTGTGCGCACATATTATTTCCGACAACTTCCTTCAGTGGAAGATTCAAGTCTGGAATTGCCTTTCCTGTTGGCTTCTTTCCAGTGCCAGGTCTCAACTGGCTCCCCTTCTTTTCTTAGGGCATTTTCGTGATTGGTTGTGGTAAGTCCTCTCGCCTTGATTTTCTCCAGACGTCTCGGGTACTTTGGGTTTGAGGGCGATTTCGCTCTTTTTCTTTGAGGCCTCTGAGCAGGATGAGGATACCTTCTATTTTCTTTGGTATTTCCCCCTCTCGGTGCATTTCTTGCGGTACATGCGACTTAACAACGCCCTTGGATCACAAAATGATCAGCAGTTCATTTGCTAAATTATGCAAATCAATTATCTTCTGCACTTCTTGATTTGCTTCATTAGTGCGGGGGTCATGTGCGGGGATCCCAGTGGAATGCCATATGATTTCCCGGCATTTTTCATCCAAAGGTTGATTTCCTCCCCCTAATGACGGGAAACGATCCTCGTCAAAAATGCAATCACCGAATCGGGCTGTATGCAAGTCTCCAGTCATGGGTTCCAAATACCTGATTATGGATGCACTCCCATAACCAACGCATATCCCAGACTTACGGAGAGGGCCCATTGCGATCACGTGAGGGGTGGTATAGGTACATATACCATACACCCAAATTTTCTAAGATGGGAGATCTTCGGGATGATCCCGTGCACAAGCTGCATAGGAGAATGGATGTTGTAGGCCGAAGGTCTGAAGTTGATGAGAGCTGCTGCGTGCAGGACTGCGTGTCCCCAACAAGTGTTGGGCAAGTTACAACTCTGCAAAAGCGGTCTGGCAATGAACTTAACCCTCTTTATTAGTGCTTCTGCTAGTCCATTCTGCGTGTGGACGTGCGGTACGGAGTGCTCAATCGCTATCCCTGTTGCCGTGCAATAATCATCAAATGCTTTTGAAGTAAATTCTCCGGTATTGTCCATTCTAATGGACTTCACGCGATGATCAGGGAAAGCATTCTTAATTCTTATGATCTGCGAGATCAGCTTTGCAAATGCATGGTTTCTTGTTGATAATAAGCATACATGCGACCATTTCGAGGAAGCATCGATGAGCACCATAAAGTATCGAAACGGCCCTGACAAGGGCTGAATCGGGCCGCAAATATCCCCCTGGATGCATTCCAGGAATGCGGGAATTTCATTTTGCACTTTCATGACAGAGGGTCCAGTTATTAATTTCCCGGTGGCACATGCAGGGCACACAAAATCTTCATGATTCGGGAAATTTTTTAACATTAATGCCATGATCTTGTGAGTTGTTCACTATATTTCTCATCATTCTAAGACCAGGATGACCTAATCTACTATGCCATAAAAATAACTCAGAGCTTCTAAAAACAGTCTTCAAGGAAGTATACACTTCGGGTGCATGAATATTCGTGTAGTACAACCCAGATTCATATGAGGGGCATTTTTCTAATACCATTTTTCCACATACCGCGTGCTTCACAATGCACAAGTATTCTTTGCCATTTTCTTCAATTGTTTCTACATGAAAACCATTGGCGCGGATGTCTTTAAAGCTTAAGACAGTGCGTGTTGATTCAGGGTACAAAAGGACTTCTTCAATTACCAAAGTTGTACCCATAGGTAATATAATTGTGGCTCTTCCTGAGCCGATTACATATGAATCGCTTCCTGCGATCGTAGTAATCTTTCCAGCGTTCTTCGTGATCGACTGGAAGTATTTAGACTCTCTTAAGATGGTATTTGTTGCGCTACACGATTTCTATATAAAAGAAATATAATTCTAATCAAACAGAGGCAAAATAATTCAAATATTGCTTGTAAATGAAAGAATACTGGAATAAAGAATAAATTGCGTATTTATTCATGAGAGAAGTATGCTCTTCTAGAGCTTACAATTCATTATTCAAAAGAAAAGGCTAACAACCATAATCTAAAAAAAATGCGATTCATGCATTAATGGGCTTTGGACTTTCCCTTGACCTGAAACTTCTCTTTTTCACCCTGCTCGCCCTTGTTTCTATGAATGGGCTTTCTCACCTTATAGCTATTGGCATTAACTTCTGTGCCAGTGCCCCTTCCAGGTGGCTGTGAGACATAGTTCTTGCATAGAACATCGTCTTGCGATTCCGCAACTTGCATTACATCAATCAGTTCGCTATACTCCTTGTATGCGTCCTGACGATAGCTACGTGCACTCCGGATAGCATTTAGGTGGAAGGTAGAGAGAGTTTTCTCAATCTTCTCCTCATCAGTGATCTTCTTGCCACATAGGGAGAGATTAGTACAAATTCTGTGCAAGACTTTGATCGTTCTGCTCGACGGTAGGTTCCGCGTCCTGCGAGGACCCTAGACCAATCGCAGCACGGAGCTTCTTGCCCCCAAGAACTATCTTCACGTCCGATGCCCAAGTGAGGTAGTTCTGACCGTGCGAGGCCAGTTCTTCAAACTCACGATTCATGATTCATGATGCATGATTTCAAAATTCCGATATTAGATTACTGCGTGTAATCTAATAGAAAAGGGTTGCAAAAGCATAAAGAACTGAAAATAAATTCACATGTATTTTCAATATGCTAAACAAAGCAACGAATTCAAAATTCATAAAGAATATTCATAAAACAGGGAAATAAAGCTAGAAAAATTTAAAACAGAGCCAAATTAATCTTCTGGATTTTCTGGCAATTTTTCAAAAAAAAATCTACAATTTTTCCTTTTTTTTTCTTTTTATTCTCTTTCTTTTTCTTTTCTTCTTTTTCTTTTCTTTTTCTTCCGGCCGAACCGGCCGGCTGGGCCATTCCTTTTTCTTTCGGCCCATGACCTTGCGCGGCTAGGGATTCCCCCTAGCCACCGCCGCCACCATTTTTTTTCTTTTTCCCGTGCGCGTTTTTCTTCTCCCCCGTGCGCGTTTCTTTTTCTCCTCGAAGCGCACTTCTTCTCTTCGGCGGCAGTGGCGGCGCTTCGCTCGCGCGAAGCCGAGGCGGTTGGGCACCAGCACGCTGCGGGTGACGTCGGCGGGAGCGCTTCTTGCGCGGCCAGAGAAGGCACACCGAGCGGGCGGCGCGAGGCGCATGGCGCAAGGTGGAGCCGAGCCGGGAGGCGGACGGCCGGTCGGGCACCGGCGTCCGCAAGCGCAAGCGGCGGCCGGCCGAGCGACACCGCGACGCGCAACGGCGATCGCAAGTCGGGCCGGTGGCGTGCATGGTAGATCTTGAGTGCGGCGACGCGCGACGGCGGCGGCGTCGGCTGGACTTCGAGCCGCGGGCCGAGGCCAAAGCGCGGCGATGCACGTGGCCGTCGCGATCGCGGCGGCGGCGACGATGCGGCGCGCAATGAGGCGGCCGGCCGTGGCGGCAGTCGACTTTGACGGCGTCGTGCTTCTTTGGGCACGGCGGTCGCCGCCTCTTCGTCGGGTGTCGGCATTGTTGTTTTGTGCGGAGGCGAAGCGCCGCAGCGCCGTCGTGAGGTTCAAAGCGGCCGGTCGGGCGTCGCGCTGCCGGTCCGGCGGCCGGCGGCCGGTAGGGCGGCCGAGCCGGGCCGTGGAGGCGGCGTCGGCTAGCCGCGGCGAGGGCGCTTGCGCGCAAGCCAAGCGGCGGCCGACGGTGGCCCGGCCTTCTTCCGTGGTGCGACGAGCGCTGGCGGGCGGGCGCGGCGGCCGCGGCCAGCGCGACGGCCGCGAGCGCCCAGCGCTCTTCGTAGGCGCGCGCGCGCGAGGCCGAAGTCGGCCGCAAGCCGTGGCGAAGCCGGCAGCGACGCGCGGTGGCTGCGAGCCGGAGCGGCGACGCACGGTGGGCGCGCAAACCGAGGCAACGGCGGCACGTTGCATGCGCGCAAGCTGAAGCAACAGCGATTTTTGTTTTCTTGCATGAACAGTAAATTCAATTGTAAAATCGTCTTGTACTGTAGCTTCGAGCCATATCCGCGTAGCTTCATGCCACGCGACAAACAGTCCGAGATGCAAAACATAGATACATGCATAGAATCAATAAACGTTTAGATTCGATCGCCGATTCTCACCTCTTCTCACCTTTTCAAAACTGACCTCCGGTAGAGCTTCGTGCTGATAACGTGTTAAGGAACCTCGCTATCGAATAGTCCGGGGTTCCCGAACAGATCTGAATTGGAGAACAGAAAGAGAGAGAGACACGTGTTTAGGGAGAGCAACAGCGGAATTCTTTTATTGCTAATGATTGCTTGTACATAGGGGGACTCTCTCCTCCTTTTATAGCGCTCACCTAGGGTTTCGACTAAGGGGCCATCGTGGGCTTTTCAGGGGCCACAGGGTTTCCAACAATAATAAGTACCCATTTCTCCAACAATTATACAGTGGCCAGACAGCACATGAATCAAAACTGGCAATTGTTAGATTCTCGTATGTCATCCAGTTGGAGATGTATTCAATGCATCGTATCCTTCGATGTTCCTGTCATGCACTCATTACTCATTGCCTATCTGGGCAGTGAGCACCTAGCCATCTGATAGGTGCTCGTACGTGGAGCCATCGACGGTGCATGCATCGTGATAGGCACTCGTACTACATGTAGGGCAGAAGGCGTTGAACCCGGCGAGCCCTTCTCGTTCTTTTGGAACGGGCTGCGTCGCCTGCGTGAGGGACACCATCGTCAGCACAACCATCGCAATGCCCACCACGCCCGGCCTCCACGTCGAAGAGCAGCCACGCGTACGTGGCCTTCTTTGCTCCGAACGCGCCGGCCACCAGCTCGTACTCCTCCGGGCTCGACTCGATCGCCAGCGGGAATTCGCACGCCGCCAGGTGGTTCACCGCAGCATAATAGCGAGGCGGGGAGAGCCAGTTCGTGGGCCGATCCACGTTTCCGTGGGTGCGTGATCTCGAGTAGCCGCTGGGCGCTGGATGGCATCTGTACGAGCAGTCGCAGCGCGAAGCTTTCGGTGCTCAAACCGGCGTGTCCACGTCGGCCATCAGGGTGGGTGCGGCACCGGCGCCTTGGACGGACGTGCGGTATGTAGTAGATCTCCCGTACGAGTAACAGGCAAATCAACATAGACCAATCTGTGATTAGTGTCAAGAAAATATGATTGATTACTTGCAAAGAGTATAAAACGATATACCTATGACTTAGATTCATCTAGAGCTTCGGTCTTGTAAAGCTTCGTGCTGATAACGTGTTATAAAATGTAGTCGTTCACTCATGAGTCACGATTGATCAACAACACGTCAACAAAAACACAAGAATAAAATATAGAGCACACACAAAGTAAGGGGGGCGAAGCTCTCTCTTTATTAGATTGACTATTCTGTACAATAGGATGCCTAATATATAGAAAAGCTAACTGTAGATATATTTGGATTCGTCTACCAATAGATAGAGTCCTTCTATACCTGGACTGTGATTCTATCCATATCATAACATTTATTGCCACCTCTCTTTATTTGGGAGCGAAATGTGTGGTGTCGAGAAGAGAAAAACTGCAGAGCAGTATACCGTTTTCCTTCAAAATGACAGGATAAGGAGTGGTATACCGTTTTCCTCTCTCACTCGTGCCGAAGGGGGCCGCCACCACCGAGTTCACTATACCCCCTGTTGTAAAGGGAGGTCGGGGTGGCGGTGGCTGAGGGCGGGGAAGGCGAGGCGGCGGCACATTGAATACTAGATTGGGAAGAGTGGTCGACGAGGGAGGGGGAGCCGACGGTGTGTGAGGCGGCGAGCTTGCCACCATTCACAAGGAGAGATGGGGGTGGGGGAGGTGGAAGAGGCGAGCAGAGCTAGGGAAGCGACAGTAGAGGTACACAAGGGGAACGAATGGCTGGATGCTATACCGTTCGTACGTGCGATGTAATAACTTTTTTTTTGAGAATGGCCACAACGCTAATTAACTAGAACATATTATTCAAATGTATTTTTGAGTGATGTCGTGGTATTATGTTAGACTAACACGTTTAATGCTAATAGTTAACGTGTTTCCCAAAACTACTGGACCGAATCCTTGTGCCAGAGCAAATGCATGGCGTTGCTAGCAAAAGCAAATGCATAGTGTTGTTGTAACATCATTGTGCATTTCTCTCGTAATCAAGAGTATAAATGTTTTTCATTAAAAAAAAGAATACGGTCCTCTTTGGATCGTAGGATTTTTTAGAGAAATTTTGAAGGAATCAAATTATATAGGATACTTTGAAACGAAGGACTACAGTGATAAGATTTCTATGAAACTCCTATGGAATTTTAAAGGAATTATAACATGATGTTAGAGCTCGTGGAAAAATTTCACTCTTGCATGTAGAATCTCTCTCTCTCTAAATTTCTACAGAATCCCTATGAAGTATCCAAACACCGTTTTTAAACCATTTCTCTGCTTTTGTGTTTCTGTGATTGCGATTTTTTTACTATTCATTGTTTCCCTATACAGTTTCTACATTTTTTTTCTATTCCTACATTTTTTTTATTTCCTGCATTCCAAAGAGGCATTGCAAGGCCACATTGTTGCCATGAAATTGTCGGCTTCAAAAAACAAAGCGGCATAATTGAAGCCTATGACCAGGAAGGAAATCGTGACGTGGCGGCAGAGCTAGGGACGGTGGAGTGGGCCCCACCTACAGTCCTCTCGAAACAGAGGTTTGCACGGAGTTCCACTTGTGAATCTATACCCCTTTATAATGCACCTAAACATTCTTTTCTATGTCCACCTTAAATAATGCACCTACTAGAGATGGTACAACCTTCATGCACCCAGCGAAACGTCCCTAGAAACTTGCCTCCATCAAAATTAACCTCTCAGATCTTTCCTCAGCTTTACTCACCCACATCCGATGGCTATTGTTTAATGTGTCTAACTCATCCTCGTGGCCCACAATGATCTCTCCCACCTCCAAAGATCATCTCAAGAAAAAGGAAACAAATATCCTGAAATTAAGGAAAAGAAAACAAACGTTCTAGAAAAGAAAAAAGACCATATATTACGTGTTGAAAAAAGAAACCAAAAAACAAGGCATTATAGTAGTGACATGTAATGCCACCAATATACGTGTGTCCATGTCATCCCGTGACCACCTACAATTTAATATGACCAAATTCACTTGATCAGTTGTGATATATGGAAACGACAAGCCAAAATTCCTCGAGACAAAGGCCCCGCTCCGAACTCACGAATTGAACCATTTTCTATTAAATTCTTGAATCAGATCATAGTCAGCTCACACCGAATAGGACTGTTGACTAGACGGATTGGTGGATTGATTTAAGAAAAGAAGTTGTCTTAGAAACAGAAAGGATATCGTATGTTGGTAATTTTGATCATGTGGTAGATATGAAAGAAGAGGAATGATATAGTTTTTAATAATAAATTACGTACCTTACAAGGCATGGTGGACATGATAAAACAGAAAGGCATGTTATGGACTTAGGTAAGAGTGGTATGTTTGAGTTTTTGGTTTTTCTAGTGTTATTTATAAGCTTTGTCTTTCTTTTCAGATTTTTATGTGGACGGGTGCCTTACTAAAAGCACCGTGTCGTTGATGTTTTGATTTTGATGGTTGTTTTAATGAATAACGCTAAAAGCTTTTGTAGGTTTAAAAAAAATGAAATTCTTTCTTGCGTTTAAAATAGAACCGAAAAGGGAAAGAGTAGGATTTGTGAAACATGAGGCGGTCTGCATTTAAGGTTTTGTTACATTGGTTATATTTGGTGTGACCGTGTGAGCACTTTGTTTGGAAACCGAGCGATACCTCATCGGTTCAAGCTCCTCTAGAGTATGTTCCGAATGTAAGAGTTTCATAGGAATTTCAAAAGAAACAATTCAATTTTGGTATGAATTATGAGCTTTCTAGATGGTTCCTGCCACGGTAAGTTCAAATATGGCTCACTAGTCATGCATACTAATTCAGTCACATACTCACATGTGAGTGGTCTCCAAAAGTTGGATCTATAGTCAAGTACGGATGTTGTTCTCTGTACTTGATCCAAATGCACTAACTAGTCACTACTCTTCACAAATGAGTACCAAAAATAATATCTGTGTTAAGATATACATTGACTTCCATATTCGGTTGGACTCTATCTTTGTACGAGTGAATCCGAATCTACCTCTTGCTACCTTCTACTATATATTAGATATCTTCTTGTATAAGAGATCCAATATAATAAAAAGATAGAACTATTTTGCTCCCTACATTATGTACTCCCTACTTTGTTCTTGCAATTTCTTCGGCGCATTGTTGATTGATCGTGGGCGAACGGCTACGTTTTACAACACATTATCAGCACGAAGCTTCGCCGAAGCCAATTGAGATCATCTGACTGTATCAATCTACACTGTATCGAAATCGATCGACAACAAGCGATTAATCTACTACAAGCTTTATGTAAGTTCAAACTACGTATGTGAATCGCATCTATGCAAATTTAATCCTGCAGATTATTTTACCATAATTGCAGATTACTGGTTTAATCTAAATCATAAATTAGGGTAGCATGCCAGCCACTCCGTGCAGCCGCGCCTCGTTGGCCGACGGGCCAACTTCCTGCGTCCGTGGCCGGCACTGCTGATAACGGCCGCCACCCCAGTGGACCTCCCGCGCGCCGCGTCCTGAAGGCGCCGTGATCGCCCCTCCGACTGGCGCGCCTGTGCTCACGGTTCCTCATCGCAGCACTAGCAAAGCCCGGCCACGTCCCGGATCCAAATGACTGTCCGCGCCCGTGGCACCTGCCGCGAGCCAGACACGGCGGCGCCAACGCCTGCGACCGAGCAGCCGACGCGCTGGCCCCGCGGCATTCTCGCCCGAAGCGCCACGCCTGCGTACCCGCACCCGCAGCGCCGTCAGATGGCTACCGCTCGTGTCGATGACGCCCGCCGCGAGAACCATCGTCGCTACGCCCGAAGCGTCGACGATTTCCGTGCCCGCTCGCCCGGCGACGGTGGCTCGCTGCGTCCATGCGCTCCGCGCCTCTTCGGTCTTCGTGCCGCCAGCAGCGGCGCTTTGCGTTCCACGCGCGCCGGCGACCCTTCGGATTTGACGCCTCGTATCCCGCGCAGCGTCGACGCCCGAAGAGCGACGGTGGCGTCGTTGCCCGCACCGGCGCGTCGGCGGCGCCTGCTGCAACGCCCACGGAAGCTCGCGTGGGAGATGAGCAAGTGGCGGCTACGGTTTCCCCTAGCCGCCCACGGTTAATATGGCCCTCTGCCTTTTTCGGTCGGATAGGCCTAGCGGGATGGCCTGTACGGTCCGAACCGTAATGGCCCGTTGTGCCACCCCATTCGAATTTCCGAAAAAAAGGGAAATAGGAATTTACACTATTGCCCCTAGTATTTCCAGTATTTTCGGAAATACGTTGATAAATCTTAAAAATTCATGTTAAATCCTATAAATTAGGTTTTTAGTTATATGGACTTCCTTAAATTTTGAAAAAAATTATATTTAGCACATTGGAAGTTCCATACCTTGGGTTTATTTTCCTTAGCGTTATTCCATGTTTATATGTGCTTGAATTTATTTTTCTGTTAATTGGTAATTCTGAAAATTTCTTGGTAATTAACAGAAAATTGTGAAAAATGCTAGAAAATTTCTAGACAGCATAATGGGAGATTCATGTCTATGTATTTATTCTCTTAGCATTATTCCATGATTGATATATGCTGTAATTAATTTTTCTGTTATTAGGTAATTCTGAAAATTACTTGGTAATTAACAGAAAATTATGATAAATGCTAGAAAAAATTTATGTAGCATATTTGAAAGCTCCATATTTCTGGATTTATTGTCCTAGAATAATTCCATGTGTTGTATATATTGAAATTTATTTTTCTATTATTTAGTAATTCTGAAAATTACTTGAATGATTAGCAGAAAACTATGGAAATTGCTAGAAAAAATTTGAAAATTTTTATATAATTACCTATTTAATAGATATATACCAAGCTTTACTGATTGAAGAGTGAGCATGCAATATATTGATTTTAACAGTAGTAAAAATCCTTTTTACATTAATAGAAATAGAATATGTCGGACATCACAAAAAGGGAACTTATCGAGCTTGCCCTGAATGGTTTTAAGTCTGTGGCAGCATACCACTTTTTCCATGCACAAACTTGTCACTAAACTAACATTCTATAACCAGAAAGTTACTGATGCTAAAATGATCGACAAGACATTATGCACCTTCCACACCAATATGAGGATATTGCTGCAATAGTATCGTCATGCCAAGTAACAGAAGTACTCCGAGCTTATATGCATTTTGCTAGAAGCAAAGAAGCATTGGTAACTCCTGGTGAAGAATCATCACGTACTTCCTAATGGGAATCATGCGATACTCGAAGCACATGCAAATACTCAGTAGGCTAGCAATAGCAATAGCCGCAGAAAGGACCACGGGAATAAAAGGGATAAGTGAAGGAATGGTAGATCAGATTGGGGAAGAGGCAATCCATAGTACAAAAGTAAAAGTAAAGGGTCAGAGGACTTCCAGAAGCAAGACTCAGCTAACAAGACTGCAAACCTCTGCATAATCCTACTTTATGTAAGGATGCACTGGCCATTGGTCATGCAACTATCGTATCCCGAAGCATGTGGTAGACCTTTACATGAGATCCACTGAAAAAGTCAATAAGACCTGGGGAAACAATGTTGAGTCATACTTCACCATTCAACTTGTTGTTGATATGGACGCTAAGAAGTGTGATAATATGGTTCTTAAAATTATTGAGTTCGAAGAGTTCCAGAAGGACATCTACGACTTATATGGTGACCTGGATTAGTCTCCTAAGTATTCCTCAACTTTGTTAGTCGATGTCACATATTCCTTATAAGTCTCCTTATCAGTTTAGCCCTAGTTCCTGAATAAATATTTTGTCTACGTTTCTGTTGAGAGATTATCATTTAAGATTGAATAAATAGCTATTTCCCGGATATTTGATTAATTGTGCTATGTTTGTTCTGTATTTTACAATTTGTTCCTGATGCAACAAATGTTTGATTGTTAAATCATACTTCTAATATAAAACAAAGTATAATCCAATGACGGAGGAGGAAATATGTCTAGAAGACAGTTGTACCACACTAAGTGAATTGAAAATATTATGGCTATCGCCGGAAGCGATGCTCTCATAGTTGGCACTAGAAGAATGCCATATTATACCCTGAGTCCAGTCGTACTCCCTTAAGTTTTAAAGACATTGGTCTGAAACGTTTCCATATGGAGACAGAGAATAAGGATGGAACAGAATACCTACTCATGACTAAACAGAATACCTATTCATGACTAAGTTTAATGGGTGTAAGAAACGTGTGGTTGAAAAATTTCCTTCCTTCTCCTCCGGGTTACACTATGCATATATAAAACCTGAAGTTTGTAAACCCAGAAATATTTAAGATCTGGCAGATCGACTGGGTTATCCTGAGTTGAATATTATGAGAAGAATAATTATAATTTTACTGGCCAAAGCATAAAGACTTTCCTAGACCTGAAGATTTCTTATGCCCTGGTTGTGCTAAAGGAAAGCTTATACTTAGATCTTTTTACCTAAAGGTTAGGGAAGAATCACTGAATTTCCTAACTGAAGGTAATAATTAATTTTTCCTAACTTAAAGGTACGAGGGTAACTCTCGCAATATTTTTTCTCAAGTTGTGCACTGCTTGTAGGCACCTACCAAGTGATAGCTCACCTTGACGGAAGACAAATTTTTCGTTGAGGCTGCATGCGGGGTTGCATTTGCATGTAAAGAGACCGACATGGTACATGGTCAGTCTTTAGGGAAGGGCTGCATGATGATGCAGGTGGACTACGTCCACGAAACCTTCTTATCACATGTGCTCGAGTTCCCCCAACAAAGATATCACTACTCTCGAGTAAGCACGGATGTCGTTCATCAAATGGCCCACGACAGACGTCGTACTGGTCAAGGTAAAAATCCCCCGCGTCTTCTCTACCATTACAGTAGTACTGCAACAAGTTATATATGCACGTGCTTCGTAGGTTTCTACCGTACCTGTGCCTACTCCTACTCCCACCACCATGACAAGTCCTACGCAGAGTGCAGAGCTGGCACATAAAAGGACTAGCACGACAACCACTGGGCCACCGGAGGCCTTCTTTTGCTAAGAAGGCAAAGCTCACAGAGGCCACAACACCCCTGAGGTACATGAAAAGCCCCCTGTCGTAACCTCAGAGACTCTCTGCCTAGAAAGGAAAGTCGGCACAGGCCACAAACACCCCTTATAATTTTAAGGCCTACGTACATGGAAAGCCCCTTTTGACTACCAGCCAATTGAATCCTCTAGGCAAGTGAACTCGTGTGCTCCATGGATGGTACATTGACAAAGTGAAAGAGGTCGAGCGGCGTGTCGATTTCAATGTGAGGTACAGAAAGGGATATTTCCACCGCAAGGACCATGGGACATTCCCAGTCAGTTTTGAGGATCTATTCTGTTTGTACCAAATGATAGCCATCGATATTTCTACTGTACGATCCTAGACGTTGTGAGTATCGCACCACATAGCACGAGCTAATGACTTCTATAGGATTTCACATTATATTTTTTTAACATTCAACATGAGTTGCAGGGTATTGAGGCAGCGAGCCGTGACTATCAACAACTAATTGGGTTTGTCAACCCTGAGGTTGTGTCCATGACCATAGCTAGGCTTCAACCGGAGTTCTTTGCCGGCTACATCAAGGAAGCATTGAAAGCTATGTCGAAGAAGGACTTCGTTATACTCGAGTACCACGAGGAGTAAATACTACTTTACTCTTCAATTACTTGTACGCACTTAGACCATATATGAACTTATTTCCTTGCACTGCATATCATTTAATAAGCAACCATTGAGTTCTACTCGTGCTCGTTCCGAGTGACAACAAAGTCTACACTTTTAACTCGATCGAGAATAGACCGTTGGCCTACACGATCAAGCCTACTTTGTAGAAGTAAGTGCACTACTCTTACCTAATACTTTCTGTATTTAACTACGTTCATTTTTTTACTTAATAGTATCTCTCTAATGTATATATGGGTTTCTCGAACTACGTTGCAGAAGGAGGGACACACGATGACAAAAAGGGCTCCAAGGTGGAGTATGTGTGCTTCAAGGTACAAGTGCCTACCATATATAAGATTAATATTTTCTGACATCTATTCTTCGTCTCTTAATTTCTTTTTCTTTCTTCACAGTGTCATCAACAGGATAGTGACGACCTGTGCGGCTTCTACGTCATGCATCGCATGCTGATCCTGGTCGGTGGCTCAGACTTTTTCTCTAAGGTATATGTACATGCATAATAATACAATTAGCCTTTCACATAGAATTTTTAAAACTTAAATTAGAGCACTCATTTCTATTTTGCAAAATATCAATATCCCCCAGATGAGCTTAGAAAGCAAAGAACTCAATAAATTACGAGACCATTTATTCCAGTAGTACTGGATGGAAGTTATCTCGGAGGACGATAAGTTTAGAGATCCTGAAAGCTCATACTAGTCCATAGGTAAACAATATTATATATGTGAATGCAATTGCATGTGTACTGACTATTAAGCATGTTTGAGTTGTATTTTGTGAACGAATGTGATATGTGTGTTGTAATAAAGTGTTTGTGTTCTGTGAATGTGATGTGTGCATAATGTGTGTAATCTATGCTGTAAATATGATATGTGCATATTGTGTGTAATATGTGCTATTTTAGGAGGGTGAATTGGAAAACAACACACCTCTACATCTCTATCACTTCTTTATAAGAAGCTATAGAGATGACCTTCTTATCTCTATCGGTTCTTGTAGGAATCGATAGTGATAACCACCTCATCTCTATCGGTTCTTTATAAGAAGCGATAGAGATAAGGGGATCATCTCTATCAGTTCTTTTTAAGAAGCGATAGAGATAATTCCCTCATTTCTATCATTTCCTACAAAGAAGCGATAGAGATGAACACCTCATCTTTATCGCTTCTTGATGACCCCCTCATCACAATCTAGCGAGAACCGACTATGATAGCGTCGCCTCATCAATGTCTAATGACTTTATGTGGCCACCAGAATCGACTGTGATAACGAAAAAGAACCGATTGTGATGTATATTCCTATAGTAGCAACTACTTACAATATCATTTATGCACAAAAGCTTATTGATATTTTTGAGTCTTTTCCTTTAGCAGCTAAGCTACTGCTAGGCATGTTAGTGTGTTGTGTCGTCGTCATGTTGAAAATCAAAAGTTATTTTCTATGGCAGATCATATTGTATGACAGTTTAACTTATGTAAAAATATAACTAACATGGTTTATGATCACTTTCAGGATGGACAACAATGATCAGGAAGTTCGGGCGACTACCGTAGTTGGCTGTGGACATAGCAAACAGCGGTTTACGAGAAACAAAAACTACTGCACTGGTTCGGTTTTGAGATAATGTTTTATAATATGTATTGTCTTCTTTCTATTGCAACACACAGACATCTTACCAGTACAATAACATGTTTATACTCAGCTGTGAATCAAGGTGTGAATTGTACTAGGTAGTATAAATTCACCCGTCTGTACATCAGGTGAAGACGAGATTTTTTAAGTTTGAAATGCAAATTGGTACGGTGGCCCTGATTTGTAAACTAATCTTTACCAGAGTGATAAAGAAAACCATGTTTAATCTGTAGTACTATCAACAATACCATGACAAATGAAGAACCGACACGTCGCCAATATAGCCAGCATGTAGTACCTGCTCCTTTCGCAAACGAATGGATGAAACAAAAAATATTTTTGGTACATAGTCTGTCGTGTACCAATCGACAACGCATAATCAGGATAAACGCTCGCCCTGTCAAAATAATAGAGTTGTTTAACGAACGATGAAGGCATGAAGCTATATTTAACCGTATGTTCATGCATGGAATTATTTGATCTATCATTTCTAAGAAGTCAAATAGATAGATCATGCATGCGATGCGAGTGAGTGCTTGCGTGCCCGTAGTAGTTGGCGATCGAAGATCTAATAGGGCATGCATTCTGCATGACATCTTTCAGACTTTGACAAACTTGGCCCAAGTGAACTGCTATATGGGCCTGTTTGGGGCTGTGCTTTAGATTTGGGCCAACAGCTCTCTCAAACAGTATGGCTGCAAAACAGCTGAGAATCCAAGTCACAGTAATAATACCCTCCAAAGCTGCAGCCGTTGGGATAAGCTTTTCAGTTGTGGCTTCACTTGACCGTCTCCCACCTCGCTGCTCCGCCTCCCTCCTCGTTGCCTTCATGTCACCTCCCCTCTCGACCGCTGCTGTGCTTCGCTCGGTTGCTGCCTCCCTACTTGGTTGCCCCCCAGAAAAGTCATAGCCGTCAGGTATAGCTGTTTTACAGCCCAACAAGCCAAAGGCTGCTTTTCAACTCAACCGTAGCCTCCCAAACAGGCCATATAACTGCTGCTCAAGTTGGGATCTGCCTATGCCGTTATGCGTGAGCAAAGCTAGTGTCACTGACTTAAATGTAAAGAAGTTAAAAGAACATATACTCCTAGATTTAACTGGAAAAAGACCATTTCTTTCACACAATTGAATGGATTCGATCTTCAGATAATCAGATTGCCACACTGTGCACTCATGGGCTGCAATGCAGCCACCTTAGATTGGTTGCCCACCTCACATGAGCAATAAGCCAAACTACTACATGCCGGCAAAGTTAAAAGCCTATATAAAGCCCATAAAAAATAGAGATCAGATTATGGGCCTAACAAATAGCCCAAGAAATAAGGCCCGTAGGTCTGTCCCGAACAGCATACTCTCTCCCACTCGACTCGCCCCCTTGAGCCGCTCGACGCGCGAGGCGCCGCCGCCAGAATTCGCGAAACCAGCGGAGCAGCCTCAGATGGAGCGTGCGGTGCGGGAGCTGTGGGCGGAGTCGCGCGACCTGCTGGGCCTCCACTGCCTGGACGAGGCCGCCGCAGCGGTACCGCGCGCCGACCTGCCCCCGGCCCCGATCGCCTTCCTCCGCGACCACGTCTCCCCGGGCCGCCCGCTCATCGTCTCTGCCGCCGCGACGCGCCACTGGCCCGCCGCCTCCCTCTGGCCCACCGCCTCCTACCTCCCCGACGCGCTCCGCTCCACCGCCGTCTCCCTCCACCTCACCCCCGATGGCCGCGCCGACGCCCTCGCCCCGCATCCGCAGCTTCCGGGCTGCAGGTGCTTCGCTTCCGCGCACGTCCGCCGCGTCGACTTCCCCACCGCCGTGCGCCTCATCAAGGGCTCCGACCCGGCCGCGGGACTGGTGGCATACGCGCAGCAGCAGGACGACTGCCTCCGCGGGGAGTACGCGGCGGTGGCCGGCGACGTGGACGCGCACGTGCCCTGGGCCAGCGAGGCGTTCGGCTGCCTCCCCGAGGCCGTCAACCTCTGGATCGGCAATTCCTTCTCCGTCACCTCCTTCCACAAGGACCACTACGACAACATCTACGTCGTCGTCTCCGGCGAAAAGCATTTCCTCCTCCTGCCCCCCACCGAGCACCACCGCCTCTACGTCCGCGACTACCCCGCCGCCCGCTATGTCGCGGAGCAGGAAGGAGAGGGGGAGTTGAGGCTTAAGCTGGAGAAGGAAGAACCCGAGAGAGTCGTGCCGTGGAGCAGCGTGGACCCGTGCCCGGCGTCACCGGAGGAGATGGCCGCGCAGGCGTCGTCCTTCCCGCTCTACTTCGAGGGGCCGAGGCCCATACGCTGCACGGTCCGCGCTGGCGAGATGCTCTACTTACCGAGCATGTGGTTTCACCATGTCAGCCAGAGCCCCGGGCCTAACGGGCTCACAATTGCAGTGAACTACTGGTATGACATGCAATTTGACATCAAGTATGCCTACTTCAACTTTTTGAGGTCACTGGAGATCAATGATTCTTCGTCGGACAACAAGGATGATGCTTTGGAAGGTGATCTCGAGGAGGAGATCGATTGAGTTGACAATTGTGACTGTGTTCGGTTTCAGATGCGGTAAGGCCAGCATGAGCAGTACCTGGCTCGGTTTTTTGTGGCCGTTACCTTACTGTTCTTCAAGCTTTGGAAGTAGTTACTCAGTTCATGGATCTTGATAACCGGCTGTGTATGTCGTACAACATTTGCAGGTGCCAAATGGCCTATCAGGTTTGATTTGGTTGCAAATAGAACATTTTGATGGCAATGTTTAACTTTTTATTCAGAGAAGGAAGATGAATTCTGGCCATGTTTCTTCTTTCTGTTCCGATGGTCATGCTTACATTCTGCATACTGCAGGTCTAAAAATGGCAGTTTGCGCGAAGTATGCACGTTTCAGTTCCAGATGGATCAGAGAGAAGACAGAGACAATATCAATCGATGAGTTCTTCTGAGTCTGACAGTGTTAGTGTCTGGTACCGTAAACTTGCTGCCAATTCTATATTGCACATACATAGCTTCAGTTCGTTTATTTATAGCAAAATTCGTAAACTTGTACTGACATGAGCTGTTGAATTGAAATGTACTTGATCCAATTTGCGGTAATTTGTTTCTTCCAGATGATTCTTCTGAAATTCATTTCGAAGATCTTTTGTTTAATTATTTTCATCATCAGAACAAAAACATGATTCAAGATTACTGAACACAGCATACTCCAACTCCAAATTCCAAAACTGCTAGTTTTATTACCTCATGTAAGCTTTCACGAGCATAGCCACACAACATTATCGTCTGTTTAACTAGCTTGTGATTCGTGAATTACACTATAACCTTCTTTCTTCTGCCGTATCTCACTAAATAAGTACTGGTAACTAGCAATGATATAGCTCAATCAACAACAATGTTAAATGTGGTGTGGTATTGTGCGGTGAAGAATGTCCTTATCTAGCAAGAGTTAATCGCTGGTCTTAAGAGGGAAAACCGGAAAAGACGCCCGCTGAAGAATAGAAGGTGATGAAGCAGAAAGCTGTCAGTATAATCCATCTATATCTCTCCAATGAGGTAAAGTACTAGGTGAGAAAGGAGAATTCCTCAGAGAAATTATGGACAAAGGAGAATTCCTTAGAGAAATTATGGACGAACTTACAATAATTGTATATGACAAAGTTGCCGACAAACCGGTGGGTGTTTAAGTGACAACTATTTAAGTTGTGTATGGAGGAAGGTACATGGTTCGATGATTATCTTAATGTCTTCACCAAGCTTATCACACAGTCAAGACCGGATTAATTATATTTGTGAGAAGATCGGTAAAGCGTCTGGTGACACAAAATCAAGATCTATGTCGACATGTGAAAATTTGTAGCAAACAGTTCTTTAGCTTGCGTTGGCTCTCACTTTATAAATGGTAGACGTGAAAATTATAAATTATAGCAGTTTATAATACTGGCCAAATTTTAAATCGTACACGCCACACGAGAGCCAAACGATTTATAATCTATGAGTGAACATTTGTTGCAAACAGTTCTTCAGGCTGCTTTGGCCAGCTCTCTGGCCACAGCCCAGGGTTAACAAAATCAAATTTTCGATTTTCGAACGATTTTTTTATTTTCGAAAATCGGTAAAAATCGATCGAAAATTGGTAGAAATCGAAGAAGTTTGAATTCAAATTTTTTGAACTCGACGATCAAACAACAGCAGGAAAAAACAAAAATTTAACGATTTTTTATTTTCAGCACAGCGAAGGAAAATTGAAAAAAAATTACAAAAATTAAAAAAAATCCCAATTAATCTATAAATTACCTCAGAAATTTAAACAATTTTTGAAATCATTTATTGCTTCTAAAAAATCATATTTCCAGGAATACTATTCAAAATCACTATGTTGTTTTTCACTACAGCAACATGACGATCCGAACTACTCGTTGGCTCGATCGGACGACGCTGAGTACCGCGGACTGTTTAAGTTGCGGTCTCCGTTCCTACTGCATATGAACTCTTTACAGGGTCAACTGGTCTGGTCGAGCCGTGGAGGGGATTGACTGACGTGACTGGTATTTATTTTTTTCTAATTGTCTTGATAAATCTTTACTATTTGGTGTTGATGTTGTATTGTATTTTTACATAGATGATTACAGTAAATATATATATTCTATTGTATTCTTTGTAGTTATGAATTTTACAGTTTGTTTGTAGATTTGTAATAATGGAAAAACAAACTTTGTGTAGTATTTCACTGGTAATTCAAGTAATACTCTCCGAACTGATGAGAGCACAACTTAACTAAAGAGGTTTCAACTAGAATTTAATCATAATAAAATTATTGCTGATTCGGTACATCGCATATCAAAAGAATCATAAGACACTTCTAAGGTATGAAAACTCGCGGAATGATTTGCCTCGTGATTCAAACTAGCGACTTATGTTTAGTTTATTTTGAATGTTCATGATCATTTACAAATTACTATTATATTACTAATTTTTATATACATGTGACAGATCGCTACTCACTGGAAGCGTATTTATGTGTTTTGAGGATGCGCTTTCTATTGGCGAGGCACCTTTATTGTATTTCTTTCTTTATTTTCTCTCCGCTTCTCTTCTACTCATGTATAAATTTGGATTGTACAAAAGTAAAAAAAAACTATGTTTGTGTCAATTTAGCTTTGACTCGTTTGGATAAGCGGTAATTCCTTAAAAGATTTTAAGATTTAGTTCAAATTAGAATTACATCCTAAAACATTTTAATGAAATACCCTTAATCCAAACACCCTTAGTCTTTTAAACCCATCAATTATTTTTATCTTAACTTGGCCCCTGCATACAAGTACTCAATTATACAGATAACTCCTGCAGACACCTGCAACGCTACGGCAAGGGGAATATTTACAGAGAATCTCTGATGAACAGTGTAACGCCATGACCATGAGCAGCCGGTCAGGCAGCTCTGGCCAGCTCCCTCTCCACGGCCATCCTGAGGAAGCTGCCTTCCTCGACCACCATCTGCACCGGCAGGACGCCGAGCCCGCTGGCGACGGCAAGCATGACCTCCTTCATCTCGGCCCGGAACTCCTCCTGGTCCACCGTGCCATCGCCGTCGCGGTCGAACCGCGCGAACAGGCCGCGGTACAGCTCCACGAGCTCGGCGTCGCCCATGGCGGCCTCGTCCACACCGTAGTGTCTCTCAAGCACCCGGAGGCTCATGAGCTCCTCGGCCATCTCGGCGTAGGACAGCCGGCCGTCGCGGTCGGCGTCGAGCGCCGCGAACCGGTCGTCCACCGACGAGTTGAACGCGCCCTCGTCCTCCACGAAGCTCAGCACCGTCCCCCCGTCCAGGATCTCCACGCTCATCCTGCGACTCCTTTCTTGAAATCTTAGCTACACTACTTGCAGAAGATTTCTGGTCTCGGTTTGAAGAAATGCGACAAAGGTGTCGGCCGCTATTTATAATGGTGCATCCCATCGCTTGCGACGCGCGCTTCGGTACATCATGGCTTTCGGTTTTTGGTGCTCGGTAATATGCTGTGGGATGTGCCAAAGTTGATTGAGTCGAGCTTTGCCAAGTGCAATGATCCAATATGCGCTTGAGATGTAAGCCATGTTTTTGTTCTTGTCAAGATATCAGTATACTATTGAAAAGCAAAGAAGCCCATGGATTCGTATTCGGGTGCTGCCAATTCTTGTGGTCTCGTTTGCACCATGGTGCTGACAGCAATGGCGCATCGTAGAATACGCGGGGAATGTGCGCGTGCGGAACGTGGGCGGTGGTGCATGCGCGCGGTCTGGGAAGTTCAAGCGAGCCGCGTTCGTGTTCGTCTTCTTTTCTCGTTGCGTTAACTGTTAAAGTGGGGCCGGTCAAAGACTGGCAAGGTCGTATTCGTCCTAGACCTTGTTCTTGTTGCAGTCTAAACCTTGCTTGTGTTTCTCAAACGGTTTGAATAATTTTCAGCCGTCGATCGGATTCGATCGTGTGTGCTGACCTGAATTTTTTTTGTCCATGAAAGAGTAGTACTGTACAGCCATATACAGACTTCCTAGACTCCTAGAACCATTTCAATCTACATCATGTTAATACAAGATACGGGATCAGGGGAAAAAAATAACAAGACAACAAAGGCAACAGGAACTCTCCTCGGTTAAGCCAAATACCAAATCAGGTTTGTTCCAGAAGCCGGAACCCCATCACCTTTCAAGGCTTCACTTTCAGGAAAAGATGCTGGGCACCAGCACTCCGGCGAGTTCATGTAATCCGGCACCAGCAAGTTGGTCGAGAGGGATACTGAGAAACAACAGCTGCATGCCAACTTCACCTTGCCATAACATACCAAAGGCCCTGAAACTTTTGCCAATTTGGTTTGGTGTAGGTTAGAAATCTCGTCGGTTTCTCGCGAGATCTTGCTTATCGGAGGTGATCGAGTTCTGAAATACCAGCCGGAGTAAATAAAATTTTAAAAAATTGAATATCTACAGTGATCTCGCTATATCTCGGCGAGATCTCGCCATATACCGCCGCAATCTCGGGATTTTAATCTGAAATTTAATATTTTATGACTGGAAATTGATCAATAATCCTTAAGAAAGTCATCTCCTATGAAAATTTGTAGAAAAACCGAATTTTTGAGATATTTTTTAAAAACTGCAGAAACACTGTCAGATTTTTATAAAATTGTACATGATTTATCATAATGTGAAAATTTTGTGGCACCATACTAAGAAGTGTAGGATCATAAATAAAAAATTTAAAAATAATTTAACTTCATTTGTCATCTTTAAAAAATCAAAAACAGAATGAACAAAATTGGAACTGCAACAAACCTTGTTAGAATTTTATAATTTTTCTCAAGTGTGATCATAATCCAAAATTTTGATGAGAGATTAATCATTTCCTCAGTACCATTATATAAAATTTCAAAAAAATTAAATTTTTTTCTTGCTCAATCAAATCTATGTATACATTGAACTTCATTTGTTATATTTCAAAAATCAAAAACAGAAAGAACATAAATGGTACAGTGCAATTGTAAAAATTTTATAAATTCACTGGTGTGTTATAATGATTCAAAAAATTTATGAGATATTAATAATTTCCTTATAACCATTCTGAAAAAAATTCAAAAATTTTAAACCTTTTTTTATTGCTAAAGCAAATATATATATATTGATCATTAGACTTTTATCAGGACGTAGCACTGTCAGAATTTTTGGAACTTCTTTAAGATTAATAATTATATAAAAATTATATAGAAACATTAATGATACATCAGAACCATCCACAAAAATTTTAAAAAATTTCTAACGTGGTTTTTACCATTTTTCATTTGATTGAATTTTTCTGGTAAGGCTTTTATCAGGACTGTAGCACTGTATGAATTTTTAAAAATTAGATTGATCATCTGAAAATTTTATGGAAACATTAGTGATGCATAATAACCATGCAAAAAAAAATTTAAAATTTTTTTAAAGTGGTTTGTTTTATTTTTCATTCAGTTTAAACTTGCCGATCATCGTTTTATGAGGACAGTAACAATGTTTGAATTTTTAAAAAATTCTCAAATTTGATAATCATCTGAAATTTTTATGGGAACATCAATGATATGTCAGAAACCTCCAAAAAAATTCAAAATTATTCGAGGTCGCTTCACCCGGATTTCACGCTGTCCAATTTTGCTGAGATCTCGGCAAATCTCGCCGAGATCTCGGCCCTACCGGTTGAAAAAACACCAAATTTGAAAATCTGTTTTTGCGGTTCATCCAGAATTTGTCAGAAATTTCTAAATCTCACCGAGATTTCGTTCTTTGGTCATCTCCGAGATTTCAATCCTTGATACACACATCAACGATATCACATCGCCCACCAGTTTCTCTCAATTGCCGCCGTAACTCTCAAGAAGCTTCTCTTTACATTCCCATGCTCTGCTGCGGCGATCAAGAAATAGGAAGTAGTCACTTTTCTAGTCCTCTAATAGATTTTTTTAAAAAAAATATTTGGCTCTCTTTCAAACGCAGTTTGTAAAAATACCACCATCTCCTACCGCGGAAGTACCGGTAAGTGACACATGTTAAGTTCCTACTAAGGTCATTGCTGTGCTGGAGGACCACGACAAGTTCCTACCGTGGTCACGTGGGTCACCAAGAAATTGTGATATTAATTATAACTTAATTAATCAGTTTTCTAGCCACTTAATTTATTAAACACTTAATGCTACCGAGGTAGCAATGCTCGGTAGTGCTCCTTCATAGCTAGCTCCCTGTCGTGGTACAGGAGCGAGGAAGATAACATATGTCGTCTATCGATACTTTCGTATTCGAAGGGAAGGCTATTTTTATAATTGCGTTCGAAAGAGTACTAGATTTTCAAAGGAAAAAGTTTGTCAAAAGCTAAAAAAGTGAAAGTGATGGATTCGAGAAATAGGTCGGCAGCTGCAGATACATAGGCCCACACAGCATTAGACATAAGCCCATTGGAAACTGAACACCCAGCAACTCAGTCCGGGCCCACTAGCCCACCCAAAAAACTCAGTAAAGCCCAGCCTGGCCGAAATAAGTACCCAAAGCCCGAAACCACACCCATATAGATTCGTTTAGAAGTCGAGAATTTTTCCGATTTCTTTAGGAATTAAATTGTTTTTTTTTGGGGTCGAATTCCTAACTTCAAAACCGGGCTGCTAACTTTCATCGAAGAAGAGGGCCCGGTTTCTCGGATGAGACCACGTCATGGCATGTCTTGCAAGAGAATTAAATTGCTTTTGTTTTCCTTTTCTTCTTGCGTGGATGGATGCACTTGTTGAAGATGGGAGATGTGGATGTTTGGCCAGCAAAGCTTGTACTGCATGTTTAACATTTATCCCCATTCTACGTCAAACCTCTCCTTTTCTCGTTTTCACTTTGGTGGTTCTCGAGTCATTAGTCGCCAATAATTGCACTCTAAGGACGTCTCCACGGCCCTACCGAAGGCACAGTCATTTGCATGCAGCGATGCAGGGAGTGGAACAAGATTGTGTTTTCTTTTTCTAATTCGCATGCAAATTAATTATTCGATAGTTTAACATTAAAATGCCCGTACAAGATTTTGTTTCTTTTTTTATATTATAATACATTTTCTCAAAATTTGCTGGTTCCTCACCTAATCATGGATTCATGGAACAAAGTTATCAAATTTAATATTCTTCTTTGGTGTGATGGGATGACTTAAAAGAAATGTGATTGCAATCTCCCTGCTCCAAACTGCAGAACTGATGGGATATTCAAGAGATATATTTGTCTAACATGTGTTCTTATGTTGTGATCTTTCAAACGGCCGTAATGTAAACTGAATTCTGATGTTTGAGGTTGGTCAAAAGTGCAAGAGGATTAAACCTGAAGTTCTGAAGGCAAAAATAGTAACAAAGATCTACCTTCTTCTTTAACATTCTTAAAAAAAAGAGGCTTGCTTCACCCTGACAGTACATAGGGGGTAGGCTAACTCGAAGTGGCCCATAAGGGCAGCAGCACAACTTAAAACAATTTTTTTATTCGAGAACATCAGAGAAGTCATTAGAAGTGAAGAGTTGTGCCTTTATGGTATTGAATAGTACAGTCTTGAAGTAGGCATCGAGTGTTTGTAGTGAAAGGAGGAGCATTTTGCTTCCTACGGTTCTAGAAGAAACAAGACCTCAGTTTTTCAAGTAATGGCTTTAACTGAGAGAGGGTAATATTTCACTCAATGTTGACATTTCCTGAAAAATAAAAATAAAGGCAACAGAGTTCACAAATTGTCTGCTGAATGCAACTGATTGAGTCGGTACCAAATTTATTTATAACCTGCTGGACAATTTATTTCCACGTTGTGATATACCTACTAACAAATCTCAATGTAGCTCCAATCAGAGGTACCGTATCAGTATGCACAAAAGTTTTTAGGATTGTGTTGGAGATAGCTGGACACAGTTATTTATGTTTTGCTTTGTACAAATATTTCTTTTCATTCCATTGATTTTGCAGTCCATGAATGTCACGCATGTTACTTGATTGGGTATGATGAAATTTGTGCTAAATCTGATTTTGTTTCAAAGCCTAATTGAACATGGCAGGTCAAGAAATGAATTTTACTTTCCTTTGTTTGTTAAGGAGTTGTTACCTACACCTGAACAATTATTATTCTACATTTGATGCAAAGGAAGATGCTTAATCCCACCAGATACGAGCTGCATCAACCGAGTCAAGTGGCCGTCTCACCGACACTGTAATATCAGCTCAAGTAGTCCATCCGGTTATGAGTTCATATTATCAAATCCAATTAATATTGTTACACACTATCATGTACTTACCTTGTATAGAAATTATTAGTATCTTGTATTGCCTTATATTTGTGTTTTGCTTTGTATAGGCTTTCCTTTTATACCCTCATGTAACACTATATATTTTGGTATATTGGCCTTATATTGAATACAAGTGTTATTCATAACATGGTATCAGAGACAAGTTAGAGTTAGAGTTTTCTTACGGGCGTTACACTTGTGCTCTCCCGAGCTCTCCTCCGGCTTTTCTTCGCCGGTTCATCGTCCTCGGCCGCCATCCACGACTGCTCGTCGACCACCATCTGCCCCATCTCCCGAGCGCCTCCCGTCGGCGACCGCCATCTCCCGCGCTGCTCCGGTGCGCACCGGTGCCTATTCCTCGACCGACCACCACCACGCGGCCTCTGCGCAGCTCGGCCACCCGTGTTGCCCGCCTGTCGGTGGCACACTCGCCCGCTGGCCCTTTACCATGGAACCACCAGCCCGTCGCCCGCGCCCTGTGTTGCTCCCCAGCGTGCCAGCCGTTTGAATTCAGGCCTCCAGTCGGTGCTCTGCCTGGCCGCCTCTGCTCGGCTAGCTGCTCGCTGCCTTCGCCTCGACCTCCCTGTCCCAAGCCTACCGCCGAGTTCGCCGTCGAACCTGGCCTCCCCGTCAACCTGCCCGCCGCCGATCCTGCCACCGAAGTCCGCCGCCGAGCCGGCCTCCCTGCCGCCGAGAAGCGCGCATCTTCGCCTGCCCTCAAGCCGCCCAATCGATCGAATTTGATCCGATCGAGTTGTTTCAGGTTTTAAGGTTCCATGGGTTCCGGATTTAAGGTAAAAAAAGAGAAAAAAAATCATGTCGTCATCTTCAGGCTCTTCCTCAGGCAGTCTCTGTTCCTCGCTGTCCGGTTATCTTCGATGGTTTCAATTATCGCGATTGGGTTCTTCATATGCGCCTTCACATGCGTGATCAGTGTCTGTGGGAGTATCTTACCGGCGAGCTATTATGTCCGCCTTATCCTGCTCCATCTGTCACGTCTGTTATTCTCAAGGAGACTGATGATGTTGCTCGATAGAAGGCCTATGATGACTATACTGATGCTATGGAGTCTTTTCAAACTCAATTTACTGTATACAAGATATAGATTGATGAAGATACTCGTGACTCTGCTATTTTAGTTGCTAGCATGGAGTTGCATCTCACTGGTGATATTGTTGCTTTGTCTTCAACACAGTTGATGTGGGCGCATCTTCGCGACCGCTATGAGCCTGCTGGCGATTCTTTGTATCTTGCTGTTGTGCGACAGGAGCAGTCGCTGCAGCAGGGTGATTCTACCGTGAATGAGTTCTATGCTCAGCTGTCCTCGGTGTGGCGTCATCTTAATTCCCTTGGACCAGAGGTTTGCCGCACCTGTCAGTGTTGTCAACGTCAGCACTCTCACTTGGAGCTTCATCGCATCTATGACTTTCTGACGCGTCTTCAGGCTGAATTTGAGCAGATTCGTGCATAGCTGCTTGCTCATCATCATCGTGTGACCTTGTTGGAGGCCCTTGCAGCTATTCGTACTGAGGAGACTCGTCTTCATGGTGCGGTCCTGCTAGTATCTCCTTAGTTCTAGCGGTACCTCATGCTACTCCTTCACCAATGGCGCCTACTCCAGTGTCGGTTATTGGTGGTGGAGGGTTTCACTGCACCTACTGCAATAAGACTGGACATGTGGAGCAGTTCTGCTGCCAGAAGAAGAAGGATCTTGCTTGTCGAGGTGGACGCTCTTTTAAGGGCACTGGACTGTTGGGCGTCTCTCCTCAGCGGACCTCTGTTGGTTCTGACTCCACTCCGGAGATTCTTACGCTGTTATATCGCATGACTGCTTCTACATCGACAGGTTCTGCTGGTTCTACTACTCAGTCTTCTAGTGAGAAACCACCTTCTACATCCTCTTCAGGTATCTTACCATGGATTCTTGACTCGTGCATCTTTTCATATGACCTCTGATTCTATGAGTCTTCATTCCATTAGTCCACCTGCTGCTCCTATCACTTCTCAGTCTGCAGATGGGACCTCTCTTTCTGTTACAGGATGAGGCACTCTTTTATCTTCCTCTTTTCATGTTCCTATTATTTCTCATATTCCCAAACTGACCATGCAACTCATATCCGCTGGCCAGCTCACTGATCATGGCTATCGTGTTATCCTTGATTCTGACTCTTGCTGTATTCAGAATCGCCGCATGGGGTCTCTGGTTGGGACTGGCCCTCACCGCCGTGACTCTCAGCGTCTCTGGCAGCTTGACTGGCTTCGTCTTCCTTCCGCTGCCCCTGCCAGTCTCTCAGTCTCCTCAACTGCTTCCACTTTCGTTGCATCTTCTACCGGGTCATTTGCTCAGTGGCATCACCATTTAAGACATCTTTGTGGGTCACGTCTGCCTTCTTTAGTTCGTCGTGGCCTTCTAGGATCTGTGTCTGGTGATACCTCTTTAAATTGTGCAGGTTGTAAGCTTGGTAAACAGTTACAACTCCCCTATCCTTCCAGTGAGTCTATATCCCAACGTCCATTTGATCTTGTTCATTCTGAAGTTTGGGGTACGGCTCCTTTTGTTTCAAAAGGGGGTCATAAATATTATATTCTTTTTATAGATGATTTCTCTCGCTACACTTGGATATACTTTATGTCCTCTCGCAGTAAGGCTTTATCCTTCTATAAGAATTTTACCACAATGATCCGTACTCAGTTTGATTCTCACATTCGAGTTCTTCATACTGACTTAATAGGGGAGTATCTGTCAGGAGCCCTTCGTTCTTTTCTTGCTAGCCAGGGCACTCTTTCTCAGTTTTCCTGTCCTGGTGCTCATGCTCAGAATGGTGTGGCTGAGCGCAAGCATCGTTATCTTCTTGATACATCTCGTGTTCTTTTTTCACCTCACTTCTGGGCTGAGGCTTTTTCCACTGCCACTTACTTGATTAATATTCAGCCTTCTTCTGCTCTTCAGGGTGGGATTTCGGTTGAGCATCTTTGTGGCATGCCTCCTGATTACTCTAGTCTTCGCCTCTTTGGGTGTGTGCGCTATATTCTCCTTACACCTCATGAACGCACCAAGCTGACCGCTCAGTCTGTTGAGTGCATTTTTATGGGCTATAGTGCTGAGCATAGGGGATATTGCTGTTGGGATCCTATTGGCCGACGGATGTGGATCTCTCGGGATGTTACTTTTGATGAGTCTCGTCCCTTCTACCCTTGTCCTTCTTCCAATCCAGTATCTCTTGTTGAGTCACTTTCTTTCCTGACTTTTCCTTATACTCCTATTATCACTTTTCTTTCTCTACGGTTGGTGCCTCCTTCGTCGGCCTCTCCACAATAGTCTTCACATTCGGTGCCTCTTCCAGATGTTTTCTCTGATATTATTCCTTCTTATCCTCTATACTACACTCGTCGTTCACGAGTTGAGAATTCTTCTGTTGTACCTATTGAGTCGCCTTCATCAGTGCCTCCTCCTCGCTACGCTCTTCGCGATTGCCAGTCTATTCGGCCTCCTGAGCGCCTTGGCTTTGTTGGTGTTGTTCTTGCCGAGTCGACTTCTTACCGCAATCCTGTTATTCATCAGGAATGGCAGCATGCGATGGCAGAGGAGCTTGCTGCCCTTGAGCGTACTGCCACGTGGGATCTTGTGCCCCTTCCTCCACGTGTTCGTCTCATTATATGCAAGTGGGTCTATAAGGTTAAGACTCGCTCTGATGGTTCTCTTGAGTGCTTCAAGGCTTATCTCGTGGCACGGGGTTTTCAGCAGGAGCATGGTCGTGATTATGATGAGACTTCTGCTCCTGTGGCTCACATGACCATTGTTCACACTCTTCTCGTTGTGGCCTCTGTTCGTGCGTGGTCTATCTCTCAGCTTGATGTCAAGAATACCTTTCTTAATGGTGAGCTGCGTGAGGAGGTCTATATGCAGCCACCACCGGGGTATTCTGTTCCTGAGGGCATGGTTTGTCGACTTCGTCACTCTCTTTATGGGCTTAAGCAAGCCCCTCGTGCTTGGTTTGAGCGTTTTTCTTTTGTGGTCATTGCTGCTGGCTTTTTTGCTAGTACTCATGATACTGCGCTCTTTGATCACACTTCGCCTCGCGGTCGGACTCTTCTTCTTCTATATGTCGATGACATGATCATTACTAGAGATGATTCACAATATATTGCCTTTGTAAAGGCATGTCTCAATAAGCAGTTTCTCATGTCTGATATGGGTCCCCTTCGCTATTTCCTTGGTATTGAAGTTTCTTCTAATCTGAGGGCTTTTTTTTATCGCAAGAGAAGTATATTCCGGATCTTCTTGATCGTGCTTTCCTTATTGATCAGCGCACAAACGAGACTCCTATGGAGCTCAATGTTCACGTTTAGCCTACTGATGGTGAACCTCTTGAGGATCCTACTCGTTATCGTTATCTTGTTGGGAATCTTATTTACCTTGGTGTCACTCGTCCTGATATTTCGTATCTTGTTCATATCTTGAATCAGTTCATTTCTGCTCCCACTCAGCTCCACTATAGTCATCTTCTTCGTGTTCTGTAATATCTTCGTGGAACTATCTCTCGCCATCTTTTCTTTTCACGCTCCAGCTCTTTACAGCTCCAGGCATACTCTGATGCTACCTAGGCTAGTGATCACTCTGATCGTTGGTCTCTTTTTGCTTACTGTGTTTTTCTTGGTGGTTCTCTCATTTCTTAGAAGACTAAGAAACAGACAACAGTTTCTCGTTCGAGTGCTGAGGTTGAGTTGCGAGCTATGGCTCTTTTGACAGCAGAGGTTACCAGGCTACGGTGGTTACTTGAGAATTTTGGTGTTTCTGTTTCTGCACCAACTCCTCTTTTATCTGATAGTATAGGTGCTATTAGCATTGCTCGAGACCCAATGAAGCATGAGCTCATCAAGCATATCGGTGTTGATGCTTCCTACATGCGCTCATAAGTACAGGATCAAGTTGTGGCTCTTCAGTATTGTAAGATCGAGGATGCCGACTAGAGGGGGGTGAATAGGCAGTTTTAAAAATTCTTTTCTAATTAAATACACACTCTATTTATCCCTATGTCAAAACCTAAACAATAAACAATACGAAAGCGATAAACTATGGTTTTAACAATTAAGGCCTAAAACAACTAGGCTCACTAAGTGCACTAACTAAATAGTTCTAACAAATTGCAATTCTAAATATAAGTGTAGGATCGAAATATACTAATCTAGCAATCAGAGGGGGGTGAATGATTGCGCGGAAGCTAAAATAAAATTTTTATGATTTTTGAAACACCCCAAACAAACTCAGATCGCTTAATTTGAATTCAACAGAAACCTTATTGCACCGGACCAAATTTTTACTTGTACGCCGGACCAAACTTCGTGCCAGACCAAATTTTCACATGTACTACGGACAAAATTTCTACTGTAGCAAAACCAAATCAATACACTCCGGACCAAACGAGACAGATTGATATATGTTTACTAAAACTAAGATTTCTGAATATCTAACCGTTAGATTGATATGAAATTTTAACTGTAGAAACTAGATTCAATTCCGAAGCTAACACAAAAAGAATTAACTCAATCTAACTTATGGATCTAGAGTTATATTCTTTGCAAGACGACTAAAACGAAAACCGATCTAACAGCGACGGACCAAATCAAACTAGCTACGGACCAAATCAAACTAGCTAAGGACCAAAAGTTATTAACCTCGCAAGCATGCTGTGACAGATTATGACGAGAACTAACCAAACCTCAATTTCGTGATAAATCACAATCTACAAAAGATTAACCAATGAAACTTTCAGGAACTCTAAGTTGATACTCTAGGAAGGTTTTGTATAGATCAAATCAATATTAAACTTGTTGAAACAAGAGAGACAATGAATCAATCTATAAAAACAAAACCAGCCAAACAAATCATAAACCGAACCTGAACAATAATCACAGGTTACTGTGGCGTCTCGGTTACTGTAGCTTCGTGAAATACTGTAGCGCCGGCTTTTCCTTCGCTCGGGTGTCGCTGCTGGCGTGAAACAAAAAAACAGCCAAAAAGAAGTCATTGCGATCGGGAACTTGTGGTGCAGGAACATGCAGGAGGTCTCGTCACCAAGCCAAAAGGACTAGAAATTGATTTTTATTTCCTTTTGTCTAATCTGGTTACAATACTCCAAACAAAAGAGTACAAACCCTAAAACCTCAGCGCTAAAAAATAAACAGGAGAAACCTCCCCCTATTTATACTGAGCAAACATAAGAAGATTGAATACAACTCCACTTCCCACATGGAAAGAGTTTGTATACATCTCAACCTGGCCCAAACCGGCCAAAAACAACTCTTGCACGTATGTACAGCCCACATGCTATAAATACGTGACTAACCAGCCTCCATGTGCATGTTCTCTAGCCCGAACGTTCCGCATGACATCCTTGACCACCAAGACCTCGATTCCTCTCGAATCTAGTCCCGAACCTCGTTCCTCCATGAACCTAGTTCGGTCCGTCATCGACCACGTTAAGCCTCAAGCAACACGCACATGAATAAATAAGAAACAATTCCGAGCACAAGTCCACGACTTGACTCAACATCAGTCCATGCAAAACACTCACACGAGCGCATTGCATCAAGCAAAACCAATATCATGCTATCACAAGCATATCAAATAATCATCAGACATAGCACATGCAAGCACCACACATGCCATAATCACAACCACTTTGTAAAGCCAATTTCATTACTAAGCCAATTTTTCAGCACATGATTTCACAATAAGCAATCAAATAATCAATTCTATGAACATAAATTGCTTGAATATAAATAAAGAATTAAAACACAAAGAGACACGATACTTTTTACCGTGGTGTTCGAAGACTTGTCGGTCTCCCCTAATCCACATTGAGGCTAGCCCAAACCACTTTGTACTAGCTCCACGAATTGAGCACCCGCCTTGATTCCACTAGTGGTTGCTTCTTTACCCTTCCGGATAGGTGAGCACCGACATTCACAAACTTTTGCTGGGGCTTCTCACAACCTCCATTGAGAGCTCCCGCGCACGACGCTCTACGCCGTCTAGGAGTCGGCAACTTCCAAGAGTAACAAGTCAAGCACCTAGCTTGAACTTCACCTAGTGCAACACATGCACTCCGGTGACCTCCTAAGTGCAACACATGCACTAGGATCCTCCTCAACACGTGCACAAGAGACCCTCAATCCACTTTCCAATTGTTACACATGCAATTAAAGGCTCACTCTTAGCTCAAGAAGCAAATGTGAGAGTGCAACACATGCACAACTCACCCCAAACACTCAAGAGAACCAGCACTTTACCCCTTGCCCCCCATAGGGTCCTTTTATAGCCCCCTCACACAAAAACTAGCTATTGGAGGGCAAATTGGGCGAAAACAGCAAAAACTAGGCACTACTGCCCTCTGAGGCCCGATAGTGCCACCCTCGACCCCAACGGTCGGCTAACAGCTATATACCAGGTACTACTGCATGCAAAGTCATGGTAGTATCGCTCGAGCGGCACTACTGGCCCCCACAGGTGGTAGTGCCGGAATCAGGCTACATCCAGAAAAGCCTTTCTGAAAAATAACTACCGACATGTAAACAGCAGTAGTGCTGGCCTTGGGCGACACTACCGCTCTCCAAGGGTGGTAGTGCCGCTTTGGGCGGTACTACCGCTCTCCAGGAGGCAGTAGTGCCAAATTTTTCAGGCTGAAACGGGCATAACTTTTTCTTCCGAAGTCCGATTTAGGTGATCTTAGACTCTATGCGAAGCTTATCAAGAGGGCTACAATCTTCACCCATTTTCAAGATTTAATCAACCATATATATTTCCCAAAATCACAAAAACTCCAAAGTAGCCACTGATTTTCTCGAAATCCTTCACATAGACTTGATCTATAGCGTGACTACAAGCTAGCAAGAGTCAATAAGATCAAATCTTGAGTCATGTGATGATCAACTCATGATCAAAATAATTTTTAAAATATATTTACAAATTCTAATCACATGCTCTAAGATCAAATGCATCAACACCAATATTTTGCAAATAAACCGAAAAGCTATGAGATCAATTCTTTAGCCATGAAGGATCAACACATGATCCTGACACTTTGAAAAACACATTTGCAAATGCTAACACATGCTCTAGGATCGAAACCCATATCCTCTAGCTTATTTGCAAAACACATTTGCAAACACAAGTCATAAACTTTAGTTAGCCTTATGATGATCAATACATGATCAAATCACAAGCTAAAACACCGATGCATGAGCTATCACCTTTTGAAACACTTGCAAATCCATAGCTCCATGTAAAAATCAAATTGATTAAGATTCAATAAGAAGCAAGCATGAGCTCCCTTATTTGCAACACATGGAAATACTTAGCTCATGAAAGGACCAACCAAGAGAGTGAGCTAGAGTAAACCGGATTGAGTGCATCAACAGCTGATGAAGCTCAAGCTATAAGACTCGACCCCTCTTAATAGTATGGCAACCTACACAAGCAACCCGATCTCCCATCCAAACATCAAGACCAGTAAAATACTAGGAACACATCTTTAGCCCTAGCTAGTTATACCTTTGCCTCTAATACATTCACTTAGAGTTTTTATAATTTTCACCATCTTCTCTCCAAGTCGGGTCCTTTCTTCTTGTTTATCAACATATGATGAACCTTCTCTAACTTCACTTCACTTCGGGATTCATCCTTGAAGCTCATCAACACATGATGACTTCTTCTTTTTCCCGATTCTTTATTTTCTTGGACTTAACCTACTTCACAACTCATGAAAGATTGTTAGTCCAACAAATATGGTTGCATCAATCATCAATTGCACTCCATTACACATAATAGATGCCCCCACAATCGATTAAGCACAACCCTAATTAATTTGAATGATTTAAAGGTGTTTTGAGTACTTTAATGTAACTAATGCTTCATTATACTCAAGAACTTTTCACTTGTCCTTAACCAACGAAGAAACACTATCAACACATGATGGAGCGTTCTTTGATTGATTGAAAGAAAATCGAACTCAATTTAATTTTTATTCAAATTGACATGAGTATATATTAGCTACACAAGTTTCATATGCTCATTTTGATGGAAAGTAATGATCCAAATATATTTGAATGATGGTAAGGGATCAATACTCTTAATACCATCAACAATAGAATAAACTCTATTAAATATGTGCATATAAATAATTGAACTTGAAATCAATATGCATATAATCAATCTTAGATAGCACTTGAGTTTATCCTATATTAACATGAGTATACTACAACTACACAAGTTACATATACTCAAAGGATTGTTTCAAAGTCTTGATCCTATATTTTGTTTAGCAAGAGGATATGGATCAATACTATTGACACATCAAGTTAAATTGTGAACTCCCCCTAGATATGTGCATTTATGTAATATAGATGAAGTTGGAAACATAATGCACATCTTTTAATATAGAGGCAATGGAAGAGTTCATCCTTTAACTTAAGTCCAAGAAATGCATCTAGAAATAATAGAGTTGTATTGGATGCATACCTTTGGGATTTCTATTTTTCAATGAGATGAGACTAATCAAAGATATACCCAATAAAAGAGTTAGTCTCATATTTAGATTTATCAATATAATCATGAATATTATATCCAAGGAATGCAACAAGATATGATAATATGAATTCGAATGCATACCTTTGATATTTCCATCCTTTTCATCCAAAAAAGACTAAAGAGAGTTAAGCTCAACAAAAGAGTTAGTCTCATAAAAGGATTGTCATTAATTAACAATTGAGACTAATCAATATTATGATTATCAAAAGAGTTAGTCTCAATATTAGATTTGTCATTAACACCAAAACCAAATTAATAGAGCTTGAACTTTCAAGTATGTGCCTTCGGAGCTTCAGTTAGCAGATTTCTTCACGAAGACACAGTCTAGAGCTCATCATACCTTTTATCTTTCCAAGCTCAGTATTGTTGATACACCATGAGTTTGAGGGGGTGTTAGACAGTATCATGTACTTACCTTGTATAGAGATTGATAGTATCATGTATTACTTTATATTTGTGTTTTGCTTTGTATAGGCTTTCCTTTTGTACGTATTGCCTTGTATAGGTTTTTTTTTATACCCTCATGTAACACTATATATTCTGGCTCATTGGCCTCATATTAAATTCAAGTGCTATTTATAACAAATGCCTCAGTTCAGTGTAGTTTCTGATCTATTATGCTCTTTTTTTTGCAAGGAGATTATGCTCTGTTGAACTAGCTAGTAAGGATTGAGGTACACTATTATTTAAAAACACAAGCCCTCTCTCATTGCGAGTATTTGGGAAGCTCTCCCAATCTAACCAAGAAATATTTCATTATTTCTAGAAAGGTCATCCCCATGAGGTAAAAAGTTAGATGATGGCAATTTGTCATATTTTGTCGTGAGGAAAAGTTGTGTGATTGGTTCCTTTAAGGAAAATGAGTTTGGTAATAGAACTTTTAAGTACTATGCAAGTTGGAGGAATCCTTGCGATAGAAAAGGAGTATTGGTTGCATTGTCAGAATTATAAACAACATTGGATGCACTAGGCTTGGCTTGGAGTCTTCCAGGCGGCTAGAATCGCCGTCGCACGCCACGTGCCCTATTTTCTTGTAGATTCTACATTAAAATCCTACATAGCGTTATATATTTATTGCCCATCTCATTTCACATGTCCCGCTTAGCTCACTTGGCCGAACCCTTGCTGTGCGTGTGCGAGGGCTTGGGTTCGAATCCTGTGTGAGCCGATTTTTTCCCGATTTGTGGTGTTAGCTTCTACAGTACTAGCCTACGTAGCCTCATTTATTTTGTTGCCCATCCCGTTCTACATATGCCACTTAGATCAATTGGGCAACCGTTCCACATATGCCACTTAGCTCAGTTGGCTTGCGTACGCTAGGTCTGGGTTCAAATCCTGTGGGAGCCGAATTTTTCTCGATTTTTTGCGTCACCTTTGCTTATTTAATTAAGCTATTAAATCATGTTGTAATTTTTTGAAACTTTTTTACAAGGGTCCTGAGAGCATGCCTAACCTACAATAAAAAAATTCATCTCATGATCAAAACTTTGCGATTTTTAAAAAATCTGACAAAGCTGCTAATGCATTTAAAGCAACTTCGCTGATTTAGTTGATCTACTAGATTTGCAGATTCTTGGAAATTTTTTAGAAAGGTCTTGAGACCATGCCTACACTACTGTAAAAAATTCAAATCATGATCAAACTTTTACAATTTTTAAAAATTCTGACAATGGTGACAATGCATTTAAAGCAACCTCGCTGATTTAATTGAGCTACTAAATTTGCAAATTCTTGAAAAAAATTTAGGATGGTCCTGAGACCATGCCTGCCCTACTGTAAAAATTCCAGATCGTGATTAGATTTTTTCGATTTTTAAAAATTACGACAGTGCTGGTAGTGCATTTAAAGTAACTTTACTAATTTAGTTGAGCTACTAATTTTGTAAATTTTTAAAGCTTTGTGAGAAGGATCTATCATAAAAAAATGGAGCGGTGATAGAACTTTTGCGATTTAAAAAAAATCTTGCGATGGTGCTGATACTTTTTCCCTTCTTTTTGGGAGGTATTATGGAAAAACCCAACTCTCTGTTAAAATCTCTGTCTGTCTCAACGGTTCTTTTCGCCCGCAGCAACGCGCGGGGCTGGTGTGCATCTAGTAGCCTTAAGAACTGCTGCCGTCTTCTGTAGTTTTGTAGTGTATGCATGGTTTATGCTCCAGCTCAGAGGATTCCCCTTAAATCCGGAAAAGTACTTCAAATTGGAGTTTCTGTGCTCTGAGGTTCTGATCAAGTCCTGATTATCTATCATAATTGGAATATCTACATTATTTGCTTTTGCAAGGGCACTTAGGGCACACCATTACTTCTGATCACATTACAATCTTAATTATGTGCACTATACAACCTTTTCCTCACAAAAATGCAAGAAAAAAATCTATTGGAATCTAATGGATCTCGTCACCAGACAATGAATAAACAACTTTACATTAGTCATTCATCCTGTAGTTATGCATAACAACTGTTAAAAAAATACAGAATTATGCAACTTGATTTTAAGAAGTCAAAATTTGCAAAGAAATACACAACGGGCTTTACAAGAAAATTAGTATCCCAATTCGCTAATGCTTATGTCCATATTTCGTACACAAAAAAGGCACAAAATTGCAGACATCAAAATGAAGAGGAAAATTATAGTGTGTCAAATACTAATGCCCTAGTACAGTAGTACTGTCGGAAAACATCAAACGAATGAATGAGAATGGTCATGTACACTGATGCATGCGTACTGCAATACAGAGGAAGTACAGAGCATAAAATTAAATATAAACACAGGCACTAATTGTACTACCACTTAAGAAGCAGTGCAATGCAATTTACTCAAGAACAGAACAGAAAGCCACGACCGAAAGAAAGGGCAGGTAATACCTGGCCAGCTTTCATTATGCACCTCTTAGTTGAGACTTGAGAGTTGAGAGGGCGTACTGACTACTGACCCGCAGCAGCTGCCACCCGTATGAACCTCATTATTTATTCTCTTCCTCCCTACACAAACACCACCTTTCTATATATTATCCCCTCTTCTCAGCACTCTTTGCCAGTTGCCACCCTCTTTCTCTCCTTCCCCGTTCCCTGCTCTGCTCAGGTTTGCGTCCCTTGAATTTTCTTCAGCATTTGCAATGCAATGCCATTATTCAATTTTGAATGTTCTTTTCATGATTTCATCTACTGCAAATTTCATTTCATTAGTAGCATGGAGCTAGTAGCTCTTCAATGTACTTTGATGCTTGTATAGGTTGGAACATCAGAATTTCTATGCTTATGTAGCACACGATGATATTTCTTTCTCTTTAAGTGGAAGCAAAGGTTGTGTAAGGCTTGGTGTAGGTTGTTGAGTTTTCAGCTTGGTAGTTGGTTCTTGCCTTTTTCTGTCTTTGTGCTGAGATCTGCAAGACTCTCTTCTTGTTCAAGCAACTAGTTCATCTGATTTCATGATTTGGTAGGTGACACTTAAAACTACTATAATGCGCCACCTAGACTGGATCTAGTGATACTGATGTCTGAAATGATTTGTCTTTTCGGCGATAGCGAGTGGATCAATAACCAAATGTTGAAACTGTATTCTTCCAAGTAGGCCGGTAATATATCATACCAACGTCCTATTGGTGTAAATTCTGAAATATATGCTGAGATAGATCTCAGCGTCATTTTTGTTTTTGGTATAATCAAGAAATACCATATTTCTTCATGACTGTCACCCAAATCTCTTGCATAACAATTCATCAACTTCAGAAAAGCTACCATCTTAATCACTCAGATCAATCTATCGCACAGTATTCAGCTTCTGAGTTGTAACGCTCTCTGTATTTCCTGCATGATCTCAGGGATTTGGATCAGGGAAGAACAGAAGCCAAGCAAACAGTGCATGATGGAGTTCAAAGCAGCCATTTTTACCACCGCCGTACTGGCCGTTCTCCTCTCGTCCCCGGCATTGGCTCAGAAGAAGAGTCCACCCGCTTCGGCGCCAGTGTCACTTCCCCCGACCCCCGCGCCGGCGCCGGCGCCGCACTACGTGGACCTCGCCGAGCTCCTCAGCGTGGCTGGTCCGTTCCACGCCTTCCTCAACTACCTGGAGAAGACCAACGTCATCGAGACCTTTCAGAGCCAGGCCAACAAGACCGACGAGGGCATCACCATCTTCGTCCCCAAGGACTCGGCGTTCGCCGCGATCAAGAAGTCAACCTTCTCCAACCTCACCGGCGACCAGCTCAAGACGCTGCTCCTGTACCACGCGTTCCCCAAGTTCTACTCGCTGGCCGAGTTCAAGAACCTGAGCGAGCTCAACCCGGTGAACACCTTCGCCGGCTCGCCGTACACGCTCAACCTCACCGACGACATGGGCAGCATCTACGTCCAGTCCATGTGGTCCAAGCCCAAGATCTCCAGCAGCGTGTACGCGACGGACCCGGTCGCGGTGTACGCGCTCAGCAAGGTGCTCCTGCCCATGCAAATCTTCAGCAAGGACCCACCACTAGCGCCGGCGCCGGCGCCAGCACCGGAGTCCGGGGCATCCGATCTTGCCCCCGGTCGGGCGTCCGGCAAAGCAGGCGGAGGGAGCGGTAAGGCGGACTCGACGAGCGCCGCGTACAGCGTCGGCGTCAGTGCTGTGAATTGCTTGGTGCTGGCTGCCGCAGGTGGCTTGATGCTCCTGTGGTGAGATCAGAAAGAGAGGGTTCTTGTCATTTGTAAGCACAGTGTTCATGCTTCCCCACACTTAACTTTATTTTGAATTGGTTGATGGAGTCATTCTTTTGGACATAGTAGGCATGCTGTTAGGATTGAATTGGAGTACTTTACATCATAAAACTCTCATGATCATTACTCAACCGTTGATGGATGAATGGCTATGGAAAACGGTTTCTTACTATTATGTACTTCTCTTCTCTGTGTTACGTCTGGTCTCTCTAATCTCTATACAGCTAGTGGTCCATATAATGGCATATCGTTAGTTGTTTATTCAAAGGAAAAAAAGAGAGCATTAAAACAGTTGAAACCGCCACGTAGTTCTTTGATGAACCAGTCCTCCCCTCCGTGAGTGATTCACCTATTGATGCTCAGCAGCCACGTGAGACGTGGCTCAAGTCTACACTGATGAGTTCTTGGCAGAAACAACATGCAAAAGTTTAGTACTTGTTCATTGAAGTGGTTGTACTAAATTGAAAGATTCACACATGCAGAGTTGTTTTGAACTTGGGCTCTTACTTGCCTTTGGCATGTCTGTATAGAAATAATAGAAATTTCCATGTGCAGTGAGCATGGTTTCTAGTTCTCCTCACATGCAATTAATTTTCTGTGTCAGGAGAATCTGTTTCGGTGTAAAATGTCTCAGATCTTCGGCTTGTCGATGATCATGAACTACTCAGTTTCTATTTGACTCTTTAAACAATTCTCTAAGCTTTTTCAACATGTGTTTGGTTTCCTACTGGAGCAGGCATGCATCGGTGAAACAAGCAGCAACTAGTCTAGCAATTCATCGCCTTCTAATTAATACAGCGGTTGATGACTCCTTAAACAATTCTCTAAGCTTTTTCAACATGTGTTTGGTTTCCTACTGGAGTAGGCATGCATCGGTGAAACAAGTAGCAACTAGTCTAGCAATTCATCGCCAAAATAAAGCAACACGAGAGCTTCCCTATTCTCTTCTATAATTAATACAACGGTTGATCATGTCTGGATGCTTCTGCACACACGCCTTTAAAAATGTCAAAATTTGTAGTACCTTGCATATATAGTCCAGCAACATTTTTGTGCTGCAATCCGATAATCTGATGTGGATGCAATTGATGAACGCTGAAACTCTGTAAACATTATATTGCAATCCTGGTGGCTGGTGCTTGAAAGTGGGGAGAAATTTACCAGGAGACACGTTTCATGAAAAAATCTCAGGAGAAAATCGTCAGACATATATGCTGTCTTCTGTGTAGAACGCCCATGGAGAACAACCAAACAATGCTGATGATAATTAGCCGCTGCAAACCGCACAAGTTGCCTACTTGCGCGGATGGCGCCTGCCGCTAACTGGGACGGCAGAAATCACCACCAAAACAGTACTCACCAGTCGGTCACCGCCGAGCCAGTTCGCTCATTTGGGTGTCGTGCGCGCGCTTGTGGATCCAGGGAGAGAGACGAAACTGACGAAGTGATGAGTGCCTGATTGGCGAGTGGGCGGTCGCCCGCGCCGCCTGTGCTAGGCGCTAGGACATCGCCGCACTGTCACAGTGTCATGTCCGCGAAGGAGCCCATTGCCACCCCGTGCCGGGCCCCGGCCGCTAGGAGATTCCCACGCGAAGTCGCCCGTCCGTGGAGTCCCGCGCCGGGACTCGGGAGTCCGAACGCGCGATACACCCACGGGCCACGGCGCAACGCGCCGGGCCTCTGCAACAGCAGTACGATGGACGGAGACGTGCCGCGGCGATCAAGCGGTGGGCTTGACTGGGTGACCCCAAGGCCGCTACTTTCCTTAGTTTTCTCTCCCGCTTGGGCCGTCCCACGCGGGCGCGCGTGTGTTTCCACGACGATCAGAATCACCGCGATCGGCCGGACCAGCCCATGGCCAAGGTACAGGAGTCCCACTACAACGGGCCCTCTCGGCCAACCCGTTACATGTCACCTGCACCGATTCCTTGCGCACTCTAAAAAATGATGGCTTGCACTGTCCATTATTTTTGTTAAGGAATATCTAGTCTAGGGTTTTACGGATGAATCCTGAAATTACCTGCGAAGGATTTAGACTTCAGCCTATAAATATAGCACCCTATTATACAAAAGAGAATTGAATAAAGAGAAGAAAGTCCACCCCTATATTCAGTGTTCATCTATTATATGATTGTTCTTTGCTATTTAGAACATTGAGAGATCAACATCGAGTTTAATCTTTGGTCACTATCGATTATTTAATATATTATCAACGCGAAGCTCTCCAGAGCCGAATGGTATGTCGCCAGATTTGCCCTTTGTCAACCCCTATTTCGATTAGACTAATCTTGCAAATTAATGCTAGTCCCTTAGAATATAACCTAAATTGGTTTAATTGCTTTATGCACGAATATACATTTGATTGCATGCATGCGACTCTGTTCGATCCGCGCATCATAAACACGGCCACGGCGGTCGCAACATGCACATCATGCCTCGATGGCCGACATCATGCTGAAGCGCAGTCCCCATTGGCCACCGCAGTCTTCGGCCTCCACGCTGCGTCAAGAAGCCACCAGCGCCGTGCCGCCCTGCCGCACACACGCCGCCCTCATTGTGCATCGTACGTTCACCGCCGTGATGCGCCTGTCGTTGTGCTCGATGCGCCGCCACAACGAACCCTGTCATCCTCACGCACCCACCGCCGCAAATACCGGATCCCGCAACCGTCGCACACTTGTCACCACTCGCGCCTGCCGTCGTTGTGGACGCGTCGACCGGCCCGCCTAGATCCTCCGTCAGCAGTCGTCGTGTCGTGGACCACGCGCAGATCCGGCAGTGAAGAGCTCACGCCAATGCTGTTGGCCGCCGCCACCATGCCCCGAGCTCGCAGCGACGCGCCCGAGCCTAGAGGTCGCCGCACTCAAACAGCCTTCCCACCACCACGCACCGCCGGAGCTCGCCAGCCGCATGCCGCACTTGCCGAAAAACCCAAATGGAGTAGCAGCTAAGTTTTAACCCTAGCTGCCCACTGCCTGGAAGGAGGACCGCAATAATGGGCCGCACAGCCCTTTGGCATTTCGGCCTGAAAGTTCTTTTGGGCCATGTCATTTTTTCAATTTAGGCCATGAATTTTTGACTAAATTACATAATAAATTGCATCTATGATAAATTTACATTTTGAGCCCTGCAGTCTGTAGTAATCCCGAGAATTAATTCGTAAATTCCAAATATTTACATTAAATCCTAGAAAATGAATTTTTAGGCATATGGGCGTCCATATTTTATTTAATCTTATACCTAGCACAGATTGGAAGCTTCATATTACTTGGTTTATTTTTCATAGCAAAGCTCCATATTTATATATGATGACATTATTTTCTTTTATTTGACCATTCTAAAAATTGATCTTATAATTAACAGAAAATTATGAAAAAAATTGCTACGAAAATTCTGGAAATTTTGTTATAATTATCTATTAATAGATATAAACCAATCTTTACTTATTCAAGTATGAGCATACAATATATTTTGTTTTGCCAACAATAAAATACAATTTTGCATGAATATAACTTAGGATATGTCAACATCTTAAAGAAGGAATTTGCTGATCTTGCCTTGAATGGCTGCAATTACCTAACCTAGACAATGGATGCCAAATTCAACATGATAGCTCGATCTCTTGGAGCAGCTATTACCCAACCTAAAGCTGGCGTTCCTGTTCTTCCTGAAGCCACCAAGTGTGCAGCTCTGCACTTTATAAGGCACCATCTCCATGAGGACTTGAAGCCCGAGTATTTGATGGAGGAGGATTCGCTGGCACTATAGAATTCCTTGAAGAAACACTACAACCAGCAAAGAATCCACCCTCCTACGGTTCCAGGACTTCAAAATCATGGCAACATACAACTATGTCATTCACAAGCTTGACTCAAAACTACATTTTTGTAACTAGAAAGTTACAGATGCTAAGATGATAGACAAGGTGTTGTGCACCTTCCACCTACATGAGGATATTGCAGCAACAGTACCATAATGCAAAGTACCAGTAGCAATATGAGCTTATCTACACTTTGCTAGAGGTAGAGAAGCATGATGAACTCCGGATGAAGAATAATCACATTTTTCCTAATGGGACACAGGCAATGCCCAAAGCGTATATGAACACTCAACAGGCTAGCAATAGCCATAGTCACGAAAAGGGCCAATGGCATCAAGGGGGAAAATGAAAGAAGGTCAGAGCGCAGAAGTTCCAAAAATAAGACTCAACTAACAAGGCTGCTTACCCTCTACAACTTTATTTTAGGTGTGGTTGCATTGGCCATTGGTCATGCACCTGCTGCACCCCAATGAAAGTTCAAGCTCCATTAATGTGGTTTTGGTGTTAATGACAAATCTAATATTGAGACTAACTATTTTGATAATCATAATATTGATTAGTCTGAATTGTTAATTAATGACAAATCCTTTTATGAGACTAACTCTTTTGTTAAGCTTAACTCTTATCAGTTCCTTTTGGATGAAAAAGATGGAAATATCAAATATATGCATTCGAGTTCATATTGTCATATCTTGTTGCATTCCTTGGATATAATATTCATGATCATATTGATAAATCCGAATATGAGACTATGATTATATTGATAAATCCAAATATAAGACTAACTCTTTTATTGAGTATATCTTTGATTAGTCCCATCTCATTGAAAAATAGAAAACCAAAGGTATGCACTCGTATTCATTTTATGATATCTTAATGCATATTTCATATTCAAATTAAAGGATGAACTCTACCATTATTTAGACCTCAAGATATGCATTAATGTTTCAATTCCATATATATATATATATATATATATATATATATATATATATATATATATATATATATGAATGTACACATTTAGGGGTTCATACTTTACCTTGATGTTTCAATAGTATTGATCTAATTTATCTTTCTATATCAAGGATCATTACTTTGAAACAACCCCTTGATTATATTTAACTTGTGTAGTTGCAGTATACTCAAGGCAATATAGGATAAACTCCAAAGCAATCAAAAATTGAATATGTGCATATTGATTCAAGTTCAATTATTTGTATGCAAATATTTAATGGAGTTTATTCTATAATTAATAGTCTTAAGAGTATTGATCCCTTTCCACCACTCCATATAAATTGGATCATTACTTTTAGATTCCATCGAATTGAGTATTATGAAACTTGTGTAGTTAATATATACCCATGACAATTTAAATTCAATTTAAATTGTGTTTGGTTGCCATTCAATCAACAAAGAACTAGTCATGTGTTGATGGTTCACTTTGTTGATCCTAGAGCAATCGAAAATTCTTGAGTATATGAAGCATTAGTTGCATTAGTATACTCAAGACACAATTAATCCTTCAATCAATTGTCTTTGGGTTGTGGTCAATCATCAGAGGGAAAGATCAAAGGAACTTAGGAGCATCCATTATATGCTAATGGAGTGCATTGATGATTGAGACAACCATGTGTTTTGGATTAACACTTTCAATGAGTCTGAAATAGGTTAAGTCCAAGGTTGAGATGGATAAACGGGATAAGTACATCATCATGTGTTGATGAACATCAAGAGAGGATCCCGAAGCTAAGACAAGAGGAGTTCATCATGTGTTGATGAACAAGATGAAGATCCCGACTTGAAGAGAAGATGATCGGTCATCATGAAAGCTCCAAGTGGTTGCGAGAGGCAAATGTATAACTAGCTAGGGCTAAGAATGTGTTCCTAGTCTTTTACCGACTCGGTGTTTGGATGGGAGACCGGGTTGCTAGTATAGGTTGCCGTAATATTAAGAGGGGTCAAGTCTTATAACTTGAGTCTCATCATGTGTTGATAGCTCAATCCCGCTTGCTCTAGCTCACAATCTCTTGATTTGGTTTTTGCATGGAGCAAATATTTGCGAATGTGTTTTGCAAATAGTTGTAGCACACGCTTGCAATTTTATTGATGTGTTCTTTGCATGGAGCATTGATTTGCAAATGTGTTTTTCAAATAGGAGAAGCTCATGTTTGATGTTGTTTTGCAAATGTGTTTTGCAAACAAGTTGATATTTGTGCAAATCTTTGGAGCATGTGACTAGAGTTTGCAAATGTGTTTTGCAAATTAGTTTTATCATGTGTTGATCATCAAATGGCTCAAAAATATGATCTTGATTGCTCTTGTTTGCAAGATTTATATTTGCAAATGTGTTTTGCGAAATATTGGTGTTCATGCATTTGGTTTTGGAGCATGTGATTAATTAGAATTTGCAAATGTGTATTGCAAAATTGTTTTGATCATGAGTTGATCATCAAATGGCTCAAAAATATGATCTTGATTGCTCTTGTTTGCAAGATTTATATTTGCAAATGTGTTTTGCGAAATATTGGTGTTCATGCATTTGGTTTTGGAGCATGTGATTAGAATTTGCAAATGTGTATTGCAAAATTGTTTTAATCATGAATTGATCATAAAATGGCTCAAGATTTGATCTTATTGACTCTTACTAGCTTGTAGTCACGATCTTGATCAAATCTATGTGAGGGGTTTCGAGAAAATCAGATTTTAGACTTGAGTGATTACATTAGAGTTTTTGTGATTTTTAAAAATATATATGGCTACTTAAATCTTAAAAAATGGTGAAGATTGTAGCCCCCTTGATAAGCTTCACAAAGAGTTCAAGATCACCTAAATCGGAGTCCGGAGTAAAAAGTTATAACCATTTTAGTCGCTGTAGTAGTGGTGCTACCACCCCCATGGGCGGTAGCATCGCCCGAACGGTGCTACCGGCCCTAGGCCCGGTGCTCCTGGCCGAGCAGTAGCACCAGCCTAAAAGTTGGTGTGAAAATTCCAGAAGAGGAGTTTCTCAGTCAGACAGGTCGGTGATACCGGCCAAATGAGCGGTAGCACCGGATTTTCTATGTAACGGCTAGATTTTTAGCCGTTGGCAAGGAGGTCGGCGCTACAGGCCCTAGTAGGGCGGTAGCGCCGGGTTTGCTGGTTTTTTTTTGCCTATTTTGCCTCCCAACGGCTAGTTTCCTTTGGAGAGGCTATAAAAGGAGCCTTGAGGCTGGCATTTTTTTTCTTAGCCTTGTTGAGCATTTGGGTGGTATTGTGCATGTGTTGCACTCCCACATTTGGTTCTTGAGCTAAGAGCGAGCTCTAATTACATGTGTTGCAATTAGAGGAGAATTGAGAGTCTCTTGTGCATGTGTTGCACTTGAAGGGAGCCTTGTGCATGTGTTGCACTCGGTGATCACCATTGTACATGTGTTGTACTTGGTGGAGCTCAAGCTAGAGGGCTTAACTTGTTACTCTTGGTGTTTATCGACACCTAGACGGTGTGTAGAGGTGTCGTACGCGGTGACCTTCTCAAGGAGATTGTGAGAAGGCCTGGCGAAGTTGTGAAGGTCGGAGCTCACTTACCCGGAGGGGGAAAGAGCTACCACCAGTGGAATCGAGGAGAGTGCTCAATTCGTGGAGCTGGTCCAAAGTGGTTTGGGCTTGCCTTAACATGGATTAGAGGAGACCAGCAAGTCTCTGAACACTACGGTAAAAATTGTGTGTCAATTGTGGTTTGCTTTCTATTACCTATTTACATTCTTGCAATTTACATTCCTAGAACTAAATTGCTTGCTTGTCAACCTAGGATTGCAAACCTTAATTTAGTCTTAGATTGTTAGTGCACATAGTGAGCCTAGAGGATTTAGGTCTTAATTGTCAAAACTGTTTGATTTACGCTTCCGCATTAATTCTAGGTTTTAGCCATAGAGATCTTTATAGAAATTTTTTTAAAAACCGCCTATTCACCCTCCTCTAGTCGGCATCCTCGATCCTACACTCAAAGCATTTGGTAGACCTTTACATGTAATCCACTGATAAGAGTCAAGAAGACCTAGGGAAACAAGGTTGAGGCACATTTTACCGCTCAACCTATTGTTGACAAGGACACCGAAAAGAGTGATGACATGGTTCTCGATCCCGTGAAGGAGGACACACTACTACAGAACAGCACATCACTGTCGGTTCCAAAACCCCATCACTGCCGGTCATTGGCGCCGGCAGTGATACTCGAGGATTATCACTGCCGGCTCAGGAACCGGCAGTGATAAGGATTATCACTGCCGGTTCTACCTACAACCGGCAGTGATACTGGACTATCACTGCCGGATCAAACCAAAATCCGGCAGTGATAAGGATTATCACTGCCGGTTCTATCTACAACCGGCAGTGATGATAATTATCACTGCCGGTTATATATAAAACCGGCAGTGATATTGTACTAGCACTGCCGGGTTGTACCATAATCCGACAGTGATAGACACATATCACTGCCGGTTTTCTCCAAGAACCGGCAGTGACAAGCTTGCATATTTTTTGTACAATATATATATATTTTTATATAATTGTTTACAGTGTCCATATGTAGTATATAAAGCATCGTTCAAATCATAATTCAAATATATGCATGTATCGACTAAGCATCGTTAAAATCATAATTCAAATATATTAAATTACGCATCACATAATTTGTTTTTACAATGATTTATTTACAAATGTAGCTCGACTACATGTCATCCCGTTCGCTTTGATTTTACAAAGAGTCGAAGTAGACATGTCACGCGTCTAGGCCGTAGGAATGAGGGCGATGAGGCTACTCGTGGAACTCGCCGTTTGGATTGATGATCTCATCATGAATGAATCCGGCGATCTGTTCTTGAATTGCTATAATTTCTGTCAGCAATAACTTATTGGTTCTCAGTTTGGAGCGCTGTTTTTGAACAAAAAAGGAAGTTACTTAATGATGATATTTGTTAAATAAAAAAGGGCATCAAAGTGTAATTACGTACCATGGCTTCGTTATAGCCGACACTCTCCGTGACAATTGAATGCATATTTGTACATACATAGAATGCACATAAATTGTTTAGGGTTCTTGCTTCATGCATGGAAAGTCATTTATTATTTCAAAATTTTTCTGTATGGACGATACAGAACACTTTTCTTGCGATGCAGTGCGAAAGCCCGTGAATGATTTTGAATAGTAATTAAACTTAAATGCAATAGAATGGAATTTTGCTAGAGTAATAACATAACGATCGAGTTTACATGCTCAAACATGTCCCAAAGGTCTTGGTGCAGATTAGTTTGTTTTCTCCGGAATCCAAGACAAAATCACGCTAGCATCTAACGGATGACGAGGAGGACCCAATGAAACTGCACATATATGTCAACGTAGTCAATTACTCCCACATCGCACGTGTTACGCAAAAATAGTAAACGATATTAGAAGTCGGGAGATACGTGCTTGAAGTTATAGGGTAAAAATACGGAGGTTTTGTATTGCGACTTCAAAAAGTATTAAATAAATAGTCTTCAACGAAGCGTGGATTGTCGTTCACAAGTTTCGTTGTGAGCCCCGGATCTAAGAATGCTAGATTGTCATTGTTATTTCTTCTACATGTACGTACCTCCATTCTACATAAGAAAGAAGTTAGAGATGCAATTAAGCGATGCAAATGCTCAACGATATACGGACGGACTTACAAACTCCATAGTATAAGTATGTTCACGTCCGTGGCATCTTCTTTGGTACAACATGTACTGACTCAGTGAAAAGAACCCAGCAGATGTTATCCCCATTGTGAAAATCTTACTCTGTATCCGATCGGGAACGCCTCCATACCATCGTTGGATTGCTGCATGTACCAGCGATGGACGCGCGCTTGATTGAGTTGTAAAGTTGTCGAAATGAGTGGTTCAACCGGTTTTCCCATAACGAACTTCCACCTGAGACCTTGCGCTAGAGCATCTAGTTGAACATCATCTGCTTGAGCATCCCGCTTTAACGTGTCGGCACTAGCCGCCTGCAAGTATTGCTTTCTGGATATGCGCTCGTAGTCCGATATTTTGCAAGGTTCAGAAGCCTGCCCCGTCTTTTGCACTTTTTCCATATTCAAGAAAAACTTTTGCGCGTCAGCATCAACTTTAGTCTTCTTACTTGATGGCACCTTTTTAAAGTGAGATGCTACGCAGGCGCTTACATGCTTTTTCCGCTCTTCCTCAGTCATGTCAGCTGATAGTTTCTTTTGTGGTTGTCCTGGGTTCACAGCTGGTTGAGATTTCTTCGAGGATGGTGCCGATCGCCGAGATGTTCCGTTGTTCGATTCTTTACGATTTTTGGCGGAGGAGTCGGGCTTTTTACGGTTGGTGCCGACGGAGGAGTTGGACTTTTCTGGTTGGCGGCGAGAAGGGCGGAGGTCTCGTGTGGAGAGTGCGGTGATCATCATCGTCGTCGCCTCATCGTCCGAGCCAAACTTAATCAAGCTCTTGCGCCACGCGAGAAGCCATTCACATTTTCTCCTAGCTTTTGTTCCCATCCTCGCCAGGATCTCTACCTCCATTTTTGGTATTGGCGGATGACACCGTCCACCGACCTGGCGAATCCTGCGATATCGGGCGGCGATGCAAAGTCCGTGACTCTGGCATGGCCAAGCCCCGCCTCGACCACCTTTATGGTAATGCCATGTGCGGCCAAATGTAGCTTGCACGGTGTCGGTTCTTTGATGTCATCCACGGAAAACGCATCCATGCTCTTGGGAATCCACGTGGGCGCTTGTTGCTCTTACGAGCATCGGACCGATGAGCTCGGGGCTTTCACCGGGTGGCGGTCGTGGTGAGAGCTTTCATGCGGCTTGCTCCACGGCCTTATCTAGTTCCGATCTTTGTTCCTCTAGCGCTCGCGACGGCATCTTTATCCGGCGTTCGATCGATCTTCTCTTAATCTCTTTGAGCGTTTGTACATCCATGCGCCTGCGGGAAGGCTTCTTTCCACGTGACCAAACCACCCCTCAGTGCGACACGGATGCTCCTTGTTACCGAGGGCTATGGTTAGCTCGTCATTCTCCTTCGTGGCGTGAAAGATCCTTAGGAAGGCTGCGTGTGAGCATCTGTGATTCTGCGCGACACTTCACGCTCTCTATCGCTTCTAAAGCTTAAGCCGCCATCATCGGAGATAGAAGCACCCCTCCCAAGCAACCGATGCTTCGATCGTTCGCTTAAGGCGGTACATTGGTAGAATTATACCCTTGCGGGTTATTTCTTCTTGGACCGATCCCATGTGGTATTTTCTTCACGTACCCTCCGGTTCCTAGTTTGTGAGGGTGAATATTCTTATCCGCGTTTGCTTTGTTCCTTTGACTTACTATGTGAGCTTCTTGGACCTCTTATGCATACAAATTCATCCCGAACTCCCTTAACTTTGGGTGCGTGTCAAAATTGGCGTTTCATTCTTTTCACATAATTCTTGTTTAGTGTTGTCTTCCAATTCTTCCACGCGATTGCACATGATCTGAGTGCTCGTTTCTTTGCAACCATTTCGGTCCCTTGGGGAACTGGAAAACTTGTTTCACTTGTCCCATAATGAGTTCTTCAGTCATTGGGTACCACCCATGGGTCACCTCATGGCCAATCCATGATCTATAGGCGATGGGCACATCATCCCTAGCAATAACCCCCGCAGCTGTCCCTGACGGCCCCAATGATGGCTCGACATAGCAGTTCCCCGATTGCGAGAGCTCCACTATGTTAAAAATTCCCTTAGGCATCTTGTTCGGACCACGACTTGCGCGCGCCTTCGTTGATCGGGACGTCCGAGCCTACAAATTGATCTTCTAAATTATTAGTCGTCTGGGCCTACCATGTTTTGGGAACCACGATGTACTAAAACTTTACCTCGCTTACGTGAGTATCGTCGAGTTGGTCCATGGTGGATCCTGCGAGTTCGAGATAGGACGTTGGGCTATTATTCGGCTACCCTTCCTCCTTCGTCTATATTTGAGGCCCAACTCCTCGGCACTTGTCCTTCGTCGGAGGCCATTCCTAGCAAGTTTGTTGAAAATTTCCAATTAACAAGGTCATTTTTGAAAGACACATACAAGCGATGATTGACATTAAAGTTAATCCGTGAAAGGATGTTTACATATCCCGAGGATACATACACATATACATCTTTACATTAATATTGTAGAGAACTACTTGAAATTGAGAATGGTCGGTTGAAGTGTTGCCTCTTTCATTTTTCTTTAATATTGTAGGATACATACACATATACATCTTTTTGAATCGCATTCTCTAGAATATTTTGACCATGAACACAAATATAAGCATACACGTACACAACATATATACACATCTGCAGGAGATGTACACATACATATATACTTTGTCGATGTGTTAGCACATATTTTCGAATAAGCGCATATGCACATTATGTCTCACGGCACAAATCAAACATACTGACAATAAACATATGCACGTTACATACAAATCCGAGGTAACCATACACATATACATCCAGGTAACCATACACATATACATACATTTAGCAAGCTTCTCACATGAAAGGAAATAAATTATACAATGAAATTTATTAAAAATGCAATACAAAGAATAAAGTCTGTGACTTCTCCACAATGTCTAAAGAATAAAGTCCTCACATGAATGTCATTCGAATACACTACATGTTTATAATTATGTATGGCCTCACGAGTACGTACTTCGTTGGTGTTATGGTTCGGTTAATTCAAATTCAAATAATTGTGCATAAAAATGGTTAAATTGTGTATAGAAATATATGGACAAATAATTGTGCATAAAAATATATGGACAAATAATTGTGCATAAAAGGATAGACAGTTTCGTTGAACGCGAGTTTGGGGTTGAGGCTTGAGGGAACTTTGATCACGCTGTGAACTACACCCCATACTAGATTAATGGTGATGCTATTTTTTTCTATAAACCATATTAATGCTAATGCTAGAATAAAAGGATGACTTGAAGCCTAAGCGAGTGCGGCATAGGCAAAGTTACTTTTGAAGTGGACAAAGGCAGTTAGTTGACAAGCCTAAAGCGTGATGAGCGGAATTCTCGGTGTAATTGGAAGTCCTACATATGAATCTGGTGGGATTGGATTAAACAATTTGTTATCCCATGTTGATTGATCTACCTAAATCACATGCACATACACACATCGACCTACCCAGAGAACCACCCTCACCAAATTTTTCCTATTTATATCAAAAGTTGCTTAAAAGCGAATGCATTTAGAAGAGTTTACTGGTTTTTCATAAGTTAAAACTGACTTTAAGCCTCAGGACCTTAGGCTACTTACATGAGCTCTGGTCGCTCAAACTCCAGTCTGAAGGCTAATGAAAAACTAATCGCATGTGATTCCAGACACCAAACTCCAACCTTAACCTAATTAAAGCCACGCACGCGTCTGATTCCAGAGTCCAAACACCATGCCACTCGCATTGGATGCCCGTGAAGCGATTCGCCGATGTCTCACCATGATGAAGCCGTTGCCGCCCATTCCTTGCCATCGACGCTTTTAACGGCGGCGGGAGGACGCCAGACGCCGCGGCCATGGCATTCGGATCTAGTCACCTCCGATTTGAAGCGAAAAAATGAAAAGAAAGTCACCTCCGATTTGAAGCGACGGCGGGGCGGTGAGGTCGAGACGACGGCCGGGGCGACGCGGGGCGACGGCGGGGCGATGCGAGGAGACGAAGTGGCGGCGTCAGGTTGAAGTGGAAATGAGGGGCTGAGTGGCGCGGTGTTCGAATTTATAGGGTTAGAGTATCACTGCCGGTCACCACAAAACCGCGATGATACACTATCATTGCCGGATAATAAAGAGAACCGGCAGTGATAGTTGAATTATCACTGCCGGTTCAAGCTCAACCCGGCAATGAAAGTATTTATCACTGCCGGTTCAAGCTCAACCCGGCAGTGAAAGTTTTTATCACTGCCAGTTCAATCTCAACCCGACAGTAATAATACATTATCACTGCCGGTTGTATCTACACACGGCAGTGAAAGTATTTATCACTGCCGGTTCAAAATAAAAACCGGCAGTAATACTTGATTATCACTGTCGGGTTAATACTACAAACCGGCAGTGATAAAGCACTTCACTACCGGCTTAACGAGACAACCGGCAGTGATAAGCTCCAGTCAATTATGTCAAAGTTTTCAAAGGATGATTGCTTTGGGAGTTTTAAATCCTATCAATTTTTATCCAAATTTTACGCAAATTTTTGGAGGAATACTTCAGGACATGTAATATTTTATTTAAATATGTCCCCTAAGTTTTGACAAAGTTGTAAAATTATAAAAATCCAGATTGCTCACTGTTTTCATAGTTTTAATATTTCAAAATAAAAAAATTCAAATTGCTCACTGTTTTGAAATCCTATCAATTTTATCCAAATTTTTGAAATTTTGGAAGAATACTTCAGGACATGTAATATTTGATTTAAATTCAAACAAATGCAGTAGACCAACCATCGCTTCAAAAATTCACACAAATACAAAAAAAAACACACAGATGAAGTTGAATTCACACAAATTGATACATATGACAAAAGAATACATTAATTGTTACATATCAGAAAATAAAATGTATTTAATTAGAACAACTAAGCTACGATTCGACCTTCGTCATGATCGCGGCGTATGTATGTAACTTCGTCCTCACTCTCTTCCATGAGACCGAGGTCAACGTCCTCTCCGAAAGGAGGAAGCTCATCGAATTGGTTGTACTCTTCCTCGTCGACAACATTCTCAACCCGACAATCCTTCTTTTTCCTTGAATAACCACGTGGCGCTCCTTGTTAGTTGGATCGGTTACAAAAAGATTTGTGTAACACAATTAGCAAGTACGAATGGTTCTTCTCTGATCCGTCGATTTTAGGTCCACGGTAGTGATCCGTACTTGTCGATGTTCATGCCCCTTGGAAGTCTTACCCATTGGCACCGAAAGAGAGGGACCTTCAAAGGTCCGTAATCAAGCTCCCAAATCTCTTCTATGAATCCGTAGTAGGTTTTCCTATCTCCGTTGCTGTCGTAGGCATCTGTACGGATACCGTTGTTTTGGTTGGTGCTCTTTTTATCTTGTGCTCTTGTATAAAAAGTAAAACCATTTATATCGTATCCTTGGAATGTCCGAATTGTAGTGGACGGTCCCTGAGCCAACACTTTCAACTGAGCGCACTCTGTCTCCGTATGCATCATGTGCCTACGCAACCAATCGCCGAAGTTATGTCTATGCTCTCTCGCGATCCAACCCTCTGACTTCGTTGGGTTTGTTCTAGATAGCATGCTCTTGTGCATGTTAACATACGGGGCCACCACAACTGATTGTCCCAGAACTGCGAAATGTGCTTGTGTGAATGAAGCTAGATTGTTTGTACGGAGTGATTTCTCGCCCAGTGTCCCTTTTCCCTGTAGCCTACCCTCATGTCGTGATGTAGGCACACCAATCGGTTTGAGATCCATGTAATCAACGCAGAACTCAATGACCTCCTCGGTTCCCCAACCATCTGCAATGCAACCTTTCGACCGATGTCGGTTACGAACATATTTCTTTATGACCCCCATGAACCTCTCAAAAGGATACATCTGATGTAGAAACACGGGACCGAGAATCCGTATCTCTTTCACGATGTGAACAATGAGATGGACCATAATATCAAAAAAAGATGGAGGAAACACATCTCGAGCCTGCAGAGAGTGTGGACCACGTCTTCCTGTAGCTTATCTAGTTTCAATGGATCGATGGCCTTCTGTGAAATCGCGTTGAAGAATGAACACAACTTCACAATTGGGTCTCGGACTTTCTCTGGCAGAACACCCCTAACTGCAATTGGAAGCATCTGCGTCATCATCACGTGGCAATCGTGAGACTTCATACCAATTAATTTTAAGTCTTTCATTGAGACTAGTCTCTTTATGTTGGCGAGTATCCGGACGAACTTTCACTCCATGCAAGCATTCGCACGAGGCTAATTTTTCTTTCTTGCTCGAGTGTAGCAGTGCGGAAGGTACTTTTTCCTGTATCCATGTCTCGTGATGCGGCTCCTTCCGAGTTTCATATCTTCAAGGTCCATCCGTGCTTGGAGAGTATCTTTTGTTTTGCGGTATATCGAAGAAGATACCAAGCAAACTCGTCACACACGTTCTTCTCTATGTGCATGACGTCGAATGCGTGTCGCACTTCTAAGTCTTTGCCGAGAAGGTAGGATCCAAAATATCGATCTCTTTTTCTACAAAGGAGCCTTATCACGGAACTCGGGATAGATGTCTTTGTCTGCTCCCTTTCCGTGGATAATTTTAAGATCCCTTACAGTGCAAATATCTCTCTCAGTGTGATTCTTGAGCTAAAGCGGTCTCCTTTGTCCCATCAAAAGCTTTCTTATTATTGCGGTATGGGTGATCCTTGCGGAGGAACCTACGATGCCGCATGTAAGATATTTTTCGACAGTTCTTGACCACCGACTATTTGTACCATCTAAGCATTGGGCGCATCCATTGAAGCCTTTTGTCGTCGCCCGACAAGTTACCAAGGCGGGGTAATCATTGATGGTTACGAACAACAATGCGCGTAGGATAAAATTCTCTCTTTTATACTCATCCCATACGCGTCTTCGCATCGTTCCACAAGATTAGAAGATCTTCAACCAATGGTTTGAGGTACACATCGATATCGTTGCCGGGTTGCACAGGCCCTTGGATCGATGAGTGGCATCATAATGTACTTCCGCTTCATACAAAGCCAATGAGGAAGGTTGTAGATACATAGAGTTCTGGCCAAGTGCTATGACGATTGCTCATGTTACCGAAAGGATTCATCCCATCCGTACTCAACCCGAACCTTATATTCCTTACATCATATGCAAAGTGCTTCTTATATTTTACATCGATGTTCCTCCATTGCACGAGTCGTGAGGTGTCTGAGCATTCCATCGTTCTTACGCTCTTGGCGTGCCATCGTAGCAATTGGGCATGCCTTTTGTTCGCAAACAATCGATTCAGACGGGGAATTATAGGAAAATACCACACCACCTTACGGGGAGATCTCATCTTCTTACGCTTCACCCCGACATCTTCATTATCGATGTCATCATCGTTGCCCTTATACCGCTTTGCTTTGCAAAGCAAGCCTGACCATCAAGTTCGCAAACTCATTGCGATACAACATCAATCGTTTGGACATGCGTGTATCCTTTGTACTTCCAATCCCAACAGGCGGACAACTGCTTGGCGATGCGTACTTGTAGGCAACACGTTACCCTCTGGAAGCAAATCCCCCAAGAGACATAAGAGCTCAGTGAAGCTCTTATCGGACCAACCATTGCTTGCCTTCAACTGCAATAGTGTAAGCACGGTCTGCAATTTTTTGTGCTCCTCCTTGCAGCCTGGGTACAATGGTGTCGTGGAGTCCTGTACCATATGTTGGAACTTTTGAAACTCTCTTTCACTAGTGAAGTCTCCCTCCCCATCACGCAACATTTGATCCAGATCATCGTCGTGGCTGTCGACAAACGTATCTTCAACTGTCGTCATACCGTTGTCTCCGTCATCTTCAATAATGTGTTGCCCTTCATGTACAATCTCATCTTCGCGTGCTTGGTCCAGCGGTATAGCGACCTTGAAACCTCTTGAAGCAAGTGTGCACGATCGACTCTATGGTAGAAAGCGACCGATTTTTGCAATCAACGCATGGACAGCACATGTAGTCCGCAGATTCTTCGACTTGTAGCGCCGCGCCACGTTTAGAAAATAACTCACACCATTAAAAACTACGCCCACAACGGTCCGTGTCATACATCCACCTTGGTCCATCTACAATTAATTAAATCAAACATTACATACGCATATAATTGCAAATAACAAATAATTGTAAGCGATTAGATTTAAAAACATATGTAGCAATTTTGACTATGTTAAAATACATCAACCTTTTCCGTTATGTAAATATCCATATAGCAATTTTTAGTATTGTAAAAATGAAAATAATTGTAAATAGTTAGGATATATTTAGACTATATCAAAATATATCAATCTTTTTTCATTGCGTCAATATCCATCTTGCAATTCCTTATTATTTACAAATTTGGAAAAATTGTAAGTACTTAGGATATACTTTGAGTACATTAAAATATATCAACATTTTTTATTAGGTAAATATCCATCTAACAAGTTTTATTATTTCAACATTTGAAAATACACCTTTTTCATTATGTAAAAATCCACGTGGCAATTTTTATTATTTACAAAAATAGAGATCAAATTACTAACCTCGAAAAGAAGTACAATACAAATTTTAACAAATTTTTCTAACAGCAGATCGTTGCAATCTACAAATCGAGCAAAGGCAGGCGCTCTCTGTCTTTGCTCGATCGGTCGGAGGCGGGGTCTCGATTATATAAGCGACTTATCTTTATCGGTTCTGCAGAACCGGCGGTGATAAGCTTTGAATCTTGTGAAAAACATATTGCGCGGGAAGATAATATCACTGCGGTTCTCGCTTTAACCCGACGGTGAAAATGCAAGTATCATTGCCGGTTTAAAACGACCGGCGAGAGATATATCTCTGCCGGTTGTTGTCTCAAACCGCGGTGATATCTTGCTTTTTTCTGCGGTTGGTTGCATGAACCGCGGTGATAAGTTCTCCCAACTTAACTTTCGAACCGGCAGAGATACGTTATCACTGCCGGCTCGGTCCTAACCGGCAGTGATATGCCGGCAAGGATTGGCTGTTCTGTAGTAGTGACATGATTACTCACATGCATCAAGATGATCTTCTTTGGAATGAGCTCAATAAGTTCCAGAAGAACACCCACGATTTATATAGAGATCTATAGTTGTCTCCTAAATACTCATTCATTTTGCTAGTCGATGCCACATTTTTCTTATGAGTCTCCTTGTCAGTTTAGTTTTAAAAGTTTTAATTCTTGATGAACATTGGTCTATGCTCATGATGAACGATTATAATTTAGGCTAAATAATAATAATTATTTTTCAGGATATTTGATTCATTCATTAATTATATTATACATGTTCTATATTTTATAATATATTTCCTGATGCAACAATTGTTTTAATGCTAAAGTATATTTTAATATAGAATGATGTATAATCAAATGGCTGAGAAGAAAAGCTATCATATAGACAGTTTGAAACAACTCGAATGATTAGAGAGATCATAAATTTAATAATAACACACTTAATTAAACCATATAATAAAAGTGATTATCATTTCCATTAATCATCAAGGCAACACAGGGAAATAGAATTTTGTACATCGAAATCATATCTATACAACATATTAATTACAACAGATGAATACAAGAAAAAGTTTACATATGATTTATAAATAAAATTCTGGAAATTGAGGCTAAACAATGGGAAATTGAAAGATAAATAAATTGAGTGCCGTTAGACCCTTATGCGAGTAGTGAGCGCTCATCGAGATACCAGACCATCCGAAACCAATCGACACCTCTCGCTAAAAAGGGTTCATCATCCAACAGTACACAAATCTATTTTCGTCAGGTAACCATAGCCATAAGGGAATAGTGCCAAAATATCACGTAGTAAAAAAGTAAACTTCCACATGGTAAAAAGGTAAAGATGGCATAGTTAAAAAGAGATGGAAGCCAAAGCCCCCTTAGTCCATTCTACCCAAAGCTACTAGGAGCAAGGCCAAAGCCAAGACTAGGAGTAAGGCCAGAGCAAGGAAGCCAGGAGCAAGGAGGCCAAGAACACGGCCACATCGCCATCAATCCCACCACTGACCTCACCATCTAGCATCATCCCATTCCCACCATTCTCCACACTTAAGGTAATCACATTCATCCATTGCCCAATACTAGTGACATAGGATACAACAGTCAAGAACCAGAAGACAATAGTTACTTTTGAGATTACCCATAGGTCTCAAGGGGATGGCAACCACAGGAGCGGCGCCATGCGTGCCCGACAATCCCCATGTGCTCCTCGGCTTATGGGAGGTCACGGGTATCGTCTCTGCATCGCCAAACTCGAGAATTCAACCCAGGAATCATCATTAACCAGTGAAAATAACAATCAAAATCAAGCAACTAAGCAAAATAATTATCTGCATCTGAGTGGAAAGAAAACGGGGGAAACAAGGAGGGTAACTGGCCACTGGGGTGGCAACCGTGGAGGGGAGCAGGCCCAGGCAACACAGTGAGGGAGGCTGTGGGAGGAGGCCCAGGGGAGCAGGCTTGGATGACGCTGATGAGGACATCCCAACCACTAATCCATCCATAGCCGATGCTTACCAAGGATCAATAACTAGAGCTCAAGTCTGACAGATAAATCACTTGGTGAGTTCGTTTCTAACTATTCCATTTGATATTGGCCAGAATGGGATGATACCTAATAATTTTCATGACTTGCTTTTACTCAGGTATAAAGGATCGGCTAAATCGAAATTACAAGAAGCCGACCAAGGGATGCTCGGGCGTGAACCATTCCGGAGAAGAACCATGGGCAGACCAAGGTTGCTCGGGCATGATCCATCGACCAAGAAATCCAACACAATCATGACGCCAAAGAAGATCGGCCCTGGATGACTCAGAAGACTTAGAGTTCGAGTCCAACTCGAACTCGCATAGATTAGTTTCCTTAAATTTACGAAAGGACTTGTGACCGACTCAGATCGGGTAAGGGTTAGTCCTCCCTATAAATAAAGGTATTAGGCCTCAGGAATTTCTTAGATTTTGATTATATTATATCTATAATCATCGACTTAGATTTCCTCTTGTGCCTGACTGGGTTTCAGCGGCCGTATAGAGTTTAAAAATTCCATCGTGTAAACTTCATCAGAAATCTACAATAAATAGAGATTGCAACTATCTGGTTCTTGTTTGTGTTCACGATTTCGCAAGTAAGATCTATCGGAGTTGAAGCAAGCGATTGTAAGGTTTCTTAGTTCAGCAGTCTATTCAGAAACCCTTGAAGTTGTCTCGTCGAGACTTCACCAAATCGATTTGTCTATTCATCGGCTAAACTGTCGTAGTCGCTCTATGATCGACAAATTGACAAGTAGTTATCGTATCTGAAGGAAGATCGGAAAACACTTCAGACACCTCCATTGGCTAACTGTCGTATTCGCTCTTGGCCGACGGGACGTGGTCACATCAGACGCGGCAAGGGAGCTAGAGAGGAGGCTCGGGGATGAGGGCGATGTGGCCGGGAGGCCCAGAGGTGGGGGCCTAGGAGATGAGGCGAGTAGGCCTTGGGGGCCTAGCGTGGGACGGTGCAGGAGTGGGCGGGGTTTAGTGCCAGCAGAGTAGGGCCCAGCGACGCGATGCAGGTGTGTGAGTAGGGAGCTTGGTGACACTAGGCGACGCGAGGGTGAGGAGGCCTGGTGGCATGGGCAGAGGGTGGCAGAGGTGGCTGACGTGGTGGTTCTCGAGGCAGGATCGGGAAAAGAGCAAGGGGCATGCGGCTGCTTGGAGGGTAAAGAGGGAGAGAGACAGGTGAGGGCAGATGATTAGGATGGGAACAAGGGGATGAACCGGTTCGACCAGCACTTAAAAAAATGTAGATATTAAAAAATTACATTAAATAACTGAAAGAGGTTAAAAATGAGCAGATAAATAAATAAAGGGATAATTAATATAAGTAACCGTCGTAACAATCAAAATAAGAAGAATAAAACATCTATTAGAGTGAAAACATGAGTCAAAAATTTATAATGTGCGACCCAGATTAAATCATGCCATATGTAAGTATAAATTTCACCGGAATCAGAGAAGGGTTGGATGCCATAAAATAATTAATAATTGGATTGCTATTTGGAATATAGTACTCTAAAATTTCAGGGAATAAATCAAATTCGACAGGAGACCACCTCCAAAATCCGTGTGAGGATGATTATTTCAACTCAATTTCAGGCAAGCATTCTTGATCACATTTGGAATAATTTCAATTAAATGTATTTGGTTATACGTGTTATCACCAATGCATTGTGAACTGCTGAGGCAGTGATTATGATGTGCTAGGGATGGCTCGTCCAATGATAGAGCTGGCGACATATATAGACATGAGGTGGGTAAAGGGTGCCTAGGGTTGTGAATGTTTGAGTTGCGAGTGGGGCCCTTTACATATGCTAGAATATAATGTTGAACTAACTACACTCGGGCAATGAGCTGTATAATTTTGTATCAACCATAGTGTGTGGAAGTGATAAGAAAATATTATCCTATGAAGGTATATGATCTCCACAAAGGGTATGTATAGATAACTAGGTTGGTAAGACCGGTATAGGCCTAGGGAGGCATACTGGTAAGACCACTCTGGTAAGATCGGTAAGGCCTATTTAGGCAAAACCAATAAGACCAGGGATGCTAGTAAGAGCGGCAAGGCCCATGGGGCAAAACCGTTAAAACTAGGGGCGCTATATTTGAACGCCATGAGATGAGTATTGCCGATGTACATTGATGTTGGGGTACAACTGGTATGCTGCGATTAGGTGGGGAACGATCGAGGATACCACGACTCATCAGCTACCAAGGTTGGAGTTCAAATACCCAAGTAGTGATAAATGTTCTGGGTCCCAACGGATGTCGGGATCACTATGGGTAAAGTGGCACAAACCTGCGTAGGGTCAAATCATGAATTCATACCTGTCTCCTAGATTTGAGGCTACGGAAGCTAAGTTTGCCTTATATATGAGTACTAGTAGCAATTTTAATAATTGAAAATCATAAAAAACAACTTTTCCTAATAAAACCTTATTTTCTTAAAAAGGATTTGAGGAAGAGTTGTAGGAAATGGATGTGGAAGAAATTCATATGATGCATTTTGTTATTAATTCTTGATGAGTACCTTTATACTCCCTCTTACTTAACTCCTCCTTTGCTTAGAACACGACCCTTATGGACTCGCCTACGAGGCATAGGGTGAGGGTCATCCGCAGGATCAAGGTTACGAGGATGTGGAGAACTAACAGGAGGACTACGTGGAGTAGTAGACTGTACGACAGCTTCCATTGATCCACTGGGTATATTAGTATTTATGTGTATTAATTCAGTTGTACTTGTATATTATGTATGGCTTATGTTACTGGACTTGTAACTCTGCGTGGCAATGGATGTAATAAGTTTTCATTTTAGTCTTTAATTATTGTTCCACTTCAATACTCTGAATACGATATATTAACTGATAAAATGTTGGGTGCTTCCGATATTTTGTTGGCTAATATGCCGAGATCAGTGTAATTACCTCAGAGTAATGGCGGTGTTACTGTCGTTACCCTGGGTTAATTATGTGGGTCGTCATACAGTTGCACCACTAATTCAATTTTTAGGAAACTAAATATTTTTAGACTTTAACTAAAAAACTTGAAATATTATAATCATCGCTTAGCGATACCTTCATTGTTGGCACTGAAAGGACTATTATAGTTCTCTCTATGGGCACTCGTATAATGATAGAGGATACTCTCTAGTATCTTGAGTTTAGTCGTGCCCTATTATGTTTTAAAGACATTCGTCTGAATGGTTTCCACATGAAGACAGATAATGAGGATGGTACAGAATTCCTACTCATGACTAAGTTTAACAGGTATCAGAAACGCGTGGTTGAAAAACTTTCTTCCTTCTCCCCAGGATTATACTATGCATATATAAAGTCTGAAGGATATGTTACAATGAAAACAATACTTAAAAACTCAGGACTCTTTAAAATCTGGTATGATCGGCTAGGTCATCCTGGAGTTGAATATGATGAGAAAAATCATTAATAATTATGCTGGGCATAACGTAAAAACTACACATTTCTCTCGACCTGAAGAATTATTATATCCTGCTTGTGTTATAGGGAAGTAGTTCGACTGGCAAGGAACGCAACAATGAGCGCGTATGAACTAATTCATGAACAATAATTTCATGTACAATAAATCAATCTAGAATCCTAATTAGACAGTAGATGATCTACGGTCTAGTGAACAAGAATTAATCTAATAGCATTCTAATAGCATGAGGATTAATGGCATACCGTTTGATTTTGAAGAGCTTCGTGCCGATAACATATTGAATAATAAACTGATCATCGTAGATTAATTCCAATGCCAATCAAGAATACCATAAGAGCAATCACAATAGATAAACACAGATGTAGATGATTTCAACTCTTTTCTCTTTATTGGTTGTAGATTGATTCTCTTATACAATAAAATGTTATATTTATACCTAAAACTACTAAAAAATAATTTCAAAATTTATTCATACAACGCAGGACGATTGGGGGAGGGATGGCATCATACGTGGGCGGGAGCAGGTTCACAAAACCGTTTTTGAAAAATCACTTGAAATTTGAAATTCGAAAATATCGAGTCGAAAATCGTCAGAAACCATAGGGTTAAGAAATCAAAAAATTTGAAACAAAATTAAAAAAAAATCGAAAACGGATCCGACCAATTGAATTTTCCATAGAGCGGTTTTTGAACGATTTTCGCTCGGTTTCTTAAAAAATCGAGCGATTTTCACCGATTTTCGATTGGTTTACGTCGCATAATTTTTTTTCGAAATTTTTAATTTTTTTAAATAGATCGGTTTACCGATCAGTTCCAATTTTGAATCGTAACGGTAAGATCAAAAATCGCGATTTTTCAAACCCTGCACGGGAGTGACCCAGTGAATGCATGGTATGGAAGTCGCGGACGAGGCATCAGAGCAAGAACCGGGCAGATGGTGCGGGATTCGGTCCCGGAAACGTACGACCGAGCCGCTCCGGGCGGCGAGACCCGCACGTGAGCTCCGCACCCGGCCGCGCGCAGAGCAACGGTCCCTCTCATTCATTCAAAAAGCTCGAGGATCTGCTCTGCTACTGTGCGCCTGTGCCCCTGGGGTTGGGGAATCCGACGTGGGCCTGTGACTGGGCCCGCGACCCACCACCGGGGTGTGGATGTGCGGCCCCACATGGCATGTGATGTGGCAGAGCTGCTGAAGTGGTGGTCCAGGCGGCATCGGGAGGGCCGATCCACCGACTTGTGCACAGCTTGTTGAGGTGGTGCATGGTGGACCATGGCGATCATCCTTTCACAAAATGGCACCCTATATAGGAGTATATATTATTTTTTTACTAAGAGAAGTACACCTCTAATTAACCTCTCCTTTACTTCGTTCTATAAGATTGCTGAGAAAGCATAATGCCAGCTTTGAATATCATCGCTATGAGAATAAATATTAACTTAGTTTATTTTTTTTCTAGTATCAGAGACTATCTTTCCTCCGTTGCTATCATCGATAAATTGATTCGGCATTGCTACCAGTACCATCGAACTGGATCTTTTTCACTGGAGGATCGCATCGACTGCCTTTGGAGTCTCCTAATTGAGCTCCCAAGTCCCAACCAAGCAGGAGATGGGCACCACTGCCACCAATCCAAGGTAGCAATGCCACTGCTCCCAACGAGACTTACCCAACGCCATGTCGAGGCAGATATAGGCATCATTTCCAATATTATTGCAAGAATTTCCTTTGTTAGCTCGCGAAAGCCTACAACCTACCTAGTGTGATCACCCTGATCTCTCAATTCTCAAACCTATATACAATTAATTTTTTTGGGAGTTTTTTTAAGTTTGTAAACTCATTGAGATCTCATGAAATATGGATGCGAAGCATGCATTATGGAACCTGCTGAAAGCCGATGCCATTGAAACTTAAACACGTACTGATGCCTAAAACCTGCCATCCCGTTAAAAGTTTTTTCAACGTGATATGGTTGTGTACTTGCGTACCACCTCCTAGCCGGGGGCAGATCTAGGGTTGTACGGTATACCTTTAAAAATTTAAGAAACGCTGTAAGATCACTTTTCAATAGGTCAAATTTGTTGATTGGATTAGTTTTCGATTTTGGTAGTTTGAGATTTTTAAGACCTTATATTTGTATTGTACTTTTAGCAAATTTTAAATATACGTATTGGATTTATGATATTACGAAATTATTATACAAGACTATATAGTTGTATGTACGAAGTGTATAATCTATAGAAATATTTTTAGATCCGCAATCCTGAAAAAGTTATGTTTGTCCTTGGCCTCGTATGTACACTTAACACTGTTGCCGCATGAGGCTAGCTAGGACAAACATGACTTCACTTGCCAGATCACTTGTAGAGCGTATGTATGATCTTCTATGGGAGTACTCCTAACAAGCAAAGGAAGGTGGTCATGATCAGCTGGCTGCAGTGGTTGCAGCCAACTTGCACTGGTGTGGATTGATGAAAGTACGGCTTCACCTAATTCACATAATCACATTGTTCCACGCTTTCCAGAACAAATATTTGAGGGGCAGCATAACGAAAGTCGTCACACCCCAGTTCACCGGTAGATGATAACCTACCAATAATATACTTATAAAATCAACAAAATTATAATACTATACAAATACTTTTCAAGACAGCTTTACATATATTATTTCGATGTATCTAACTTAAATATTTAAAAATATATTACTTACCAAAGTTTTAAAATTTTAACTAGCACTTATATCCAAACAACTAGTAGTACCTGTGAACAGAGGATTTCTACCAAATGCATGGCGATGGCGTATAGTATAGCCACGGACTACGGATCAGCGCGCGGGCAGGCGAATAATAATCGACGCGCTGCGTGGATGCCAGCCTGACACGCGAAGGAAACCTTCGTACGTGCGAGGGTGCACGTGCGCACGGAGGCAGCGGCGGGATTGGTTTTGGCAATGCATGCGCCGATGCACGCATTCGTTTGCGGTTGCGCTGCCCTCCGCGCGCATTGATTAGCTTAGCTTCGCTCTGGAAGCACGCGGATCCCGATGCGTCACGCACGCGCGCAGGACATGCCCGTACGGGCGGCCGTGCCACACACCGCACATGCGCGCGCGCGGGTGGCCGCAGATGATCGAGCGCGATATCCTGAGCCGGCGCCTCTTCCGCTTTCCTGTCTTTAAAAGCCTCTGAAATATTCCGAGGCAGACGCAGCAGCATCGATATCGGCATCCACCCGCAAAGAAACCTTTCCTTCTTCGCCCCCCTCCTCTTCCTCTGAACTCTCTGCCGCTCACCTCGTGTGTGTTGCGCTTTGACATTCGTAGCCGCGACGACATGAGCAAGGATGAGGAGAGTGTGCTGCTACTCAATGCCGCCGTCTCTCGCGAAGCACAGGGGGAGGCGCCTCTGTTGCATGGCTTCTTGCTCGCCGTCTCGGCGGGGAGGCCGGCCGTTTTGGTGATGATCTGTTCGCCTCCTTGTCCGGTGTGATAGGATACGTGGATCAGCATACAGGATAGGCCAAGAAATGGAGGGGGCCGGGGTTTTGGTGATGAAAGAAGTTGTTAGTGATAGAGGTCGGTCGATCGGCGGCATACATGGGAAGGCCAGGCATTTCTTTCTCTGCAGTCCTAGTACCTTTCTTTAGCTTTCCTCTCCATGGTAATGGTTGTTCTTATTGGTGTTGTTTTCCTCTCCTTTTCAGAAATTAGTTTAGATTTTAGTTTGGTTAAAGGTGTCCATTGAGACCAAAATTCGTGGTCATGTATATCTGTATTAATTTTCCTGAGGTGCGATGATATGTTACAACCTGCATCTCAAGATTTCAGGTCTCTCTCTAGTTAACACTTGTTCTTGGCAGAATTAATGATCACGGAGTACGAGAGACCCACGCATTTAATTAGTGCTAATGCGAACTGCACGTAGCTTGTACCTATACTAGTATCTTGTTCAAGCTAGTGTGTACATATATGGAGCGACAAGTCCAATTAAGCTAGATCGGTAACATACAGTACGCAAGATTCCTGCTCTTCATTTTGTTCCTTTTCTTCCGTAGTGCTATTGTACTAGTACTACATTTTGCATTTAGAGGAGGATCTACAGGACTGTTCTGATCAGATTTTGCGGTGCGTGCATTACATTCCTATCTCGTCCTTGGAAGCTCCGTTAATGGAGCAAAGATAATGCAGGCTGGTACTTGTTCTGAATCTTCTCTCCTTTCTTTTGTCTTTGGTTTCTTCGGTGCCTTCAGCGTGCAGTCTTCACTCTTGACAATTGAAGCCCGGTACCACGTACGTACGCTTGGTGTTTAGTTGGCAGGTTCATGATTAGGTGGTCGTTGAACTAGTTCTGGTTCGTAGTGTAACTTTATTGCACCTTGTTTTCTTAAGGCCTTTTGATGTTGGTTTTCCTGCTTTAATGTACATGCTGTTGATGCATGGGTATATAGATTCTTTCTACTATATATACATCTGCAGCTGCTTGTGTGTGTGTGCCTGCTTTGCATGACTAAAAAAAATAAATTCCCCTTGCCTTTTGATGTCTCTCAAACAGATTCCGATCCTTGTTATTAATTTGAATAGGAGCAATGGCACATGTATGATACTATGATGTATGCCTCAATGCACGCTTAAGAACTAAAAGTAATGTGCGGGCCTTTTTCTTTCTAATAAGCTATAGCTAGGAACCTTAACGCTGCTAGTGTTTGGAACATGGGAGTTTTGTAGGAATTTTGGTGATAGGAAACATTCACTCTCACCGGATGTGGAGACTACGAAGTTTCTGTAAGAATCGTGCGTTTCAAACATGAGTCTGTACGAATTTCTCTGTTGCTGCAAAACTCCCACGAATTCCACATTTTAACAGGCTATTAATCGACTTCGTAGCAACAAAATCATAAAAATTTTAAAAGGAATTTCATGGTAAGAAAGGGGCAATTGAAATCCCCGTTCAGAATTCACCGCAGACCCTTCATTGTTCAAACCACAACGGTGGTAGTACATCACTGACTGACCGCTCAGAATTCGCGCTGTCCTCTGGATCCGTTCTCTCCCTGGATAAACGTTTGGTGCCGCGAAATTAGTACGCTGCCGTGGCAGTCAGGAAGGAAGATGGATCGTTACTATTAAGGAACCTCGCTATCGAATAGTCCGGGATTCTCGAACAGATCTGAATTGGAGAACAAAAAGAGAGAGAGGCACGTGTTTAGGGAGAGCAACAGCGGAAATTCTTTATTGCTAATGATTTCTGGTATATAGGGGGACCCCCTTCCTCCTTTTATAGCGCTCACCTAGGGTTTAGGCTAAAGGACCACATGGGCCTTTAATGGGCCATTAGGGTTTCCCAACACTCCCCCTTGGGCCCTTTTGCCGCGAGATGCATATGCCTCATTAAAACTCCAGAAAAACCCAGTGGGAAAAATACTTGGAGAAAGAGTACATAGCATACGCTTACTATGTTGCACGAATTGCCTCGTTAAAACCTTATGCAAGAAAACTTCATGAAAAACTTGCTAAGGAAAAAGAGTACAATTCTCCCAACTTCCATTACTAATCTTCGAGATTCATGTTGGGTATTCATAATTCATCTTCGAGATTTATGTGGGAGTATGTGAAATATCTCCCGTAAAATCTGCACTTCTCTAAGTCTCATCATTCCAATTCCTTTCACGCACCTTTCAAAGGTAGATCTTTGGGAGTGATTTTGTGAACAAATGCAAGATTTTCACATGATTTAGTATGCAATATCTTGATTTCGTTCATCTTATGCAATTCGTGAGCATAGAAGAACTTGGGGTTGATATGCTTCGTGAGATTGCTCTTCACATAACCCATCGTGCTTGGGCAACACAAGTCGCATTATCTTCATAAATTATCGTGGGAGTTTGCTCAATGTTCAAACCACATGACTTACGGATGTGGTGAACCATTCTTACGAGCCATGCACATTCACGAGATGCTTCATACAAAGCGATGATTTCGAGTGGTTTGTCGGCGTCGAGACAAGAGTGCGCTTAGACGACTTCCAAGAAATTCTTTGTTCCTCCACATAGAAAAACATAGCGGTTTGGGACTTGCCGTTATGCTGGTCGATAAATACCAAACATCGGCATAGCCAACCAAATTCAATTCATTGTTTCTTGAAAAAAGCATCGAGGTCTTTGCTTCCTTGGAGGTAGCGGAAGATATCCTTCATCTCTTTCCAATGCCTTTTGGTGGGTTACGCCTTTGCATCGAAGCTAGCAAATTCACAGTGACGCAATGTCCGCCTGGTGCTATTCGCAAGGTACATGAGCGCTCCAAGCGCACTCGGATATGGGAATTTTGCTCCCAAGACTTCCTCCCCTCTTCTCTAGGTGCATGGGTCTAGGTGCGCTTGGAGTGACCTTGAGCCATTGGGGTCTTCGCGAGAATATGCTTTTCAAATCCAAACATTTCCAACACTTTACGTGTGTAGGTTGATTGATGTACCAAGATTCCTCCTTGGACATGTTCAAGCCGCAAGCCTAAACAAAACTTGGTTTTACCCAAATCTTTCATTTCAAACTCGGACTTCAAGTATGAGCATGCCTCTTCAATTTCTTCATCCGTCCCAATGATGTTCAAGTCATCTACATAAGCGGAGATTATACAAAATCCATTCGGGATCATTGTATAAACACACATGAACAATCTTATTTGTTTGTGTAGCCTTTCTTGCGAGAGAAAATCACTCAGCGATTGTACCACATTCTTCCGACTACTTGATCCATACGGTGATTTCTCCAATTTCACACTATCTGAGTTTCTATTTGCTCAGTCTTGGTTGGGATAGGAATTCCTTAGATACTTTCATGTATATCTCCGAATCCAAGTTTCCATACAAATATCTTTGTGACAACATCCATTAGCTTCATTCTCAACTTCAAGTTGATTGCCATTGAGATCAAATATCTAAAGGTAGTTCCTCCCATGACCGGAGAATAGATTTCTTCATAATCAACTCCGAGCGTTGAGTGAAACCTTGAGCTACAAGCCTTGCTTTGTACCTTACAACCGTTGTTTTCATTTCTCTTAGAACAAAAACCCATTTGTGACCTCGGGGTTTATATGGGGAGGTGTGCGACATCTGGTCCAAACACCTCTCTCTTGTTGGAGAGACTAACTCTGCGATGATTGCCTTTTCCATTCTTCCCAATCTAGCCTTTTCTTGCACTCTGCGAAGATGCGAGCTCAAGATCATGATCAATGATCGATGCAATCTTCTTTGCAAAGTATGCATCAACGTTGGTCGTTGCTCTATTCGAGGATTCTCTGTTATTACAAAGTTTATGGCCATTTCTTCATGGGGTGCTTCATGCATTTCTACTTGCTCTTCACTGCTATTCCCTATCGCAGAGCAAGTTCCTTTAGCTTTCATCGCCTATGTGTGCGCACACATTATTTCCGTGGCTTCTGCGATGGAAGATTCAAGTCTGGAATTGCCTTTTCCGTTGGCTTCTTTCGGTGCAGTCTCAACTGGCTCCCCTTCTTTTCTTGGGGCATTTTCGTGATTGGTTGTGGTAAGTCCTCTCGCCTTGACTTTCTCTAGGCGTCTCCGGGTACTTTGGGTTTGAGAGCGGGTTTCTGTTCTTTTCCTTTGAGGCCTCTGAGCAGGTTGAGGATACCTTCTATTTTCTTTGGTATTTCCACCCTCTCGGTGCATTCCTTGCGGTACATGCGACTTAACCACGCCTTCGGATCACAAAATGATCAGGCGGTTCATTTGCTAAATTCTGCAAATCAATTATCTTCTGGACTTCTTGATTTGCTTCATTAGTGCGGGGGTCATGTGCGGGGATCCCAGTGGAATGCCATATGATTTCCCGGCATTTTCCATCCAAAGGTTGATTTCCTCCCCCCTAATGACGAGAAGCGATCCTCGTCAAAAATGCAATCAGCGAATCGGGCTGTATGCAAGTCTCCAGTCATGGGTTCCAAATACCTGATTATGGATGCACTCTCATAACCAACGTATATCCGGACTTGCGGAGAGGGCCCATTCTTTGTCACGAGAGGGTGGTATAGGTACATATACCATACACCCAAATTTTCTAAGATGGGAGATCTTCGGGATGATCCCGTGCACAAGCTGCATAGGAGAATGGATGTTGTAGGCCGACGGTCTAAAATTGATAAGAGCTGCTGCGTGCAGGACTGCGTGTCCCCAACAAGTGTTGGGCAAGTTGCAACTCTGCTAAAGCGGTCTGGCAATGAACTTAATCCTCTTTATTAGTGCTTCTGCTAGTCCATTCTGCGTATGGACGTGCGGTACGGAGTGCTCAACTGCTATCCCTGTTGCAATGCAATAATCATCGAATGCCTTTGAAGTAAATTCTCCGGCATTGTCCATTCTAATGGACTTCACGCGATGATCAGGGAAAGCATTCTTAATTCTTATGATCTGCGAGATCAGCTTTGCAAAAGCATGGTTTCTTTTTGACAACAAGCATACATGCGACCATTTCGAGGAAGCATCGATGAGCACCATAAAGTATCGAAGCGGCCACGACGGGGCTGAATCGGACCGCAAATATCCCCCGGATGCGTTCGGGAATGCAGGGATTTCACTTTGCACTTTCATGACAGAGGGTCTAGTTATTAATTTCCCGGTGGCACATGTAGGGCACACAAAATCTTCATAATTCGGAAAATTTTTAACATTAATACCATGACCTTGTGAGTTGTTCACTATGTTTCTCATCATTCTAAGACCAGGATGACCTAGTCTACCATGCCATAAAGAGAATAACTCAGAGCTTCTAAAAACAGTCTTCAAGGAAGTATACACTTCGGGTGCATGAATATTCGTGTAGTACAACCCAGATTCATATGAGGGACATTTTTCTAATACCATTTTTCCACATACCGCGTGCTTCACAATGCACAAGTATTCTTTGCCATTTTCTTCATTGGTTTCTACGTGAAAACCATTGGCGCGGATGTCTTTAAAGCTTAAGAGAGTCTTGCGTTGATTCGAGGTACAAAGGGCTTCTTCAATTACCAGAGTTGTACCCATAGGCAATATAATAGTGGCTCTTTCTGAGCCGATTACATATGAGTCGCTTCCTGCGATCGTAGTAATCTTTCTAACGTTCTTCGTGATCGACTGGAAATACTTAGACTCTCTTAAGATGGTATTTGTTGTGCCACTATCAACAATGCATATCTCTTCCATTTGGGCGTTACACGATTTCTAGATAAAAGGAATATAATTCTTATCAGATAGAGGCAAAAACAATCCAAATTTTACTTGCAAATTTGAAGAATACTGGAATAAAGAATAAATTGCGTATTTATTCATGAAAGAAGTATGCTCTTCTAGAGCTTACAATTCATTATTCAAAGGAAATGCTAACAACCATAATCTAAAGAAAATGCATTAAACAGAATCTGTAAAATATGCATTAATTTCTGCTTCTATGTCATCGGCAGAAGTTTTCTCTTCATTTGCCATAATAATGGTTGCAGCATCTATGTCCAGGCTATTCTGTGAGGATGAGGCAAGTGGGGTGTCTACATCCATGACATCATCATCACCGATGTTGGCGAAGTGTGCTTCTGCGGGGGCGTTTTCTTTTGCCTTTCTCTTAGCCTGATATGCGTTGATCACTTCTTTGGATTCTCGACATATCTTCGACCAATGTCCCCAAGTGCCACACTTGAAGCACGTTTGGTTCTGCTGTCCATACGGCTTGGCGTGCGTCTTTTCTTTGTCATCCCTCTTCACAAGGGCTTTGGACTTTCCTTTGGCCTGAGTCCTCTCTTTTCCACCCTGCTTGCCCTTCTTTCTATTAATGGGCTTTCTCACCTTGTAGCTATTGGCGTTGACTTCTGTGCCAGTGCCTCGTCCAGGTGGCTGCGAGACATAGTTCTTGCGTAGAACATCGTCTTGTGATTCCGCAACTTGCATTACATCAATCAGTTCGCTATACTCCTTGTATGCGCCCCCGACGATAGTGCGTGCACTCTGGATAGCATTAGGGTGGAAGGTAGAGAGAGTTTTCTCAATCTTCTCTTCATCAGTGATCTTCTTGCCACATAGAGAGAGATTGGTACAAATTCTGTGCAAGGCAGAATTGTACTCGGCCACATAGAGAGAGATTGGTACAAATTCTGTGCAAGGCAAAATTGTACTCGGCCACTGTTCTGAAGTATGCAAACCTCAGGCGTACCCAATCTTGCTATGCTTGGGGCAAGATGGTGTACTTGAGCTTTTCGAACCGCTTCTGAAGTGCAGTCCAAAGCTCAAGTGCACTCTCCTCAGCCATATATTCATTCTTTAGAGTGGCTGAGAGGTGGTGCCTGAGAAAATACAGAGGTTGATCGTTCTGCTCAGCGGTAGGTTTTGCGTCCTGCGAGGACCCTAGACCAATCGCGGAGCGGAGCTTCTTGCCCCCAAGAACGATCTTCACGTCCGATGCCCAAGTGAGGTAGTTCTGACCGTGCGGGGCCAGTTCTTCAAACTCACGATTCACAATGCCAGACATCTGCATGATTTCAAAATTCTGATTTAGATTACTGCGTGTAATCTGATAGAAAATGGTTGCAAAAACATAAAGTGCAGAAAAATTAAATTGCTATGCATTGCAATATATTAAATAAAGCAACGAATTCAAAATTCATAAAGAATATTCATAAAAACAGAGAAATCAAGCTAGAAAAATTAAAAGCAGCCAAAAAATCTTCTTGATTTTACGCAATTTTCAAAATTTTCTGCAATTTTTCCTCTTTTTTTTTCTTTTCCTTTTCTTTCTTTTTCTTCTCCTTTCTTCAGGCCGAACCGGTATATGGGCCTTGCCCTTGGCCCATACGCACGCATGGTCTAGGTTTTCCTCTGTTGCCTTCTTCCCACTGCGCTGCGCGCCTCTTTCCCACGCGCGCCGCTGCCACCTTCTTCCCAGCGCGCCATGTATGCTGCGCCTTGCAGCGCGCGCGCCATGCGCATGCGCCATGCGCCGCCACCCTCTTCTCCACGCGCCTTCTTCTCCACACGCGCTGCCGATGGCATCCGCGCGGCGGCGTAGGCCGGCCGGGTGGCGGCGGCGGCCGGACGGCTTCAAGCGTGGCGGCTAAGGTCTGGATGTAGCGCTGGCGCGCGGGCGCCGGGCCGGTGCGGTGGGGATGGGTGGCGGCGCGACGGCCGGGCGGCATGTTTCGTGCCCAACGCCGGCGGCGGCGATCGCGGGCACAGACACCGGAGCGATGCGTCGCGGCGCTCGGTCGCGGGCTACATCGACGGGAAGCCGAGGCATCGCAGCGCTCAGCAGCGCGCAGCAGCAGCGCGGGAAGCCGAGGCGACGCGGCTGAGGCGGAGGCCGACGGTGGCGTCGCGGCTGCGAGCCGGCGTGCACGAGTTACTTCACAGCAGCGTAGCTATACAGTACTCTCCTATGGTTTGTTTAACCATCCTATCTAATCCGGTGACTCCGTCCTTGAGCTGTTGCTAGTTTTTGACTTTGTTGGCACCAAGATGCCATGAGAATTGGTGTCGGCCCGGGCTCCAGGGTTGACGTTTAATTTGACACTAGCTTTTAGGCAGGGCTGGTCCTGACTTTCCGGGAGCCTAGGCGAAGGGCCTTTATTCGAAATTTCAATCAAACACGTAACATTTTTATTAAATGATATTTTTCAAAGGTGATTACAATTAATACATCATAAAAATTCATAACCTCATTTGTCCAAAGTACAATAATAAAAATAAGGAAAAATTGAAAATACCCCTAAAAAGTCAGTTGGAGTTTGAATTAACCCCCTACATGCACTTTTATAATACATGTCTCTTAAAAGTGTATGACTGTTTGAAATGCCCTCTGGGCGCCTTGTTTCCGTTGACTCGATTGCTTTTTGTTGATGTGGAAGAGAGTGTCAAAAGGGCATTTCAAACAATCATGTACTTGTAGGGGCCTTAATATTGGCAGTAACTAATAAGTCCAAGAAAACTATAATATGCTACAAAGGACAAAACACTGGTGCAGATAGTCTGCATCAGTAAAAAAACACGAGAGCTATGGGTTTTGATAGTTTGATTGAAACCGAAGCAATAGCAAGAATAATCCATGAAAAACTTCAACCAGATATTCTATCTAAAAAATTCATGCAAAGGAAGAATATAGAGAATTGATTATAAAGAAATCTTGTCACAAACCAACCAAAGTTACAAGAAAACCTATGTTTCGTTCTGAATAGTGTAGCTGTTACGTCAATTGACAAAGTGTTATTTATCACTGAATTAGAGAAGGAAAATAAGAGGAGCTGCGAGCCCGCGATGCGCCGGCTGTTATTAGCTGTTTTCATGGGGCTTTACAACAATAATGAACTTCCCACCTTTACCTAATGTAATGACATACATTATCTAAAAAAAGCCTAATGTAATGACATATAGGTAAAAATACATGGGCTGGGGGCCTTGGGCGGGTGCCCCTGCTGCCACCCCAGGGGACGGCCCTGCTTTTAGGGTTTTATTGGCTCGATCGATCAGCTAGCCCCGCCCCGTGTGTGCATGATGTATGATATGTTTGCAATGTTGCATGCTTCTCCTGCTTCCTTTTTTTAATCCATCATGCAATATTCTGTCTTGTGGTGTGTGTCTGTGTCACATGAGTCTCTATTAAAATTTCTTGCTATCGAGAGAGGGTCATCTGGTTTTAATTAGCTAGGCTACTGTTCTTTCAAAATTGTGCGGCTTGCATCACGCACCGCATTGACTTCCTGCCTCCATCTAGTAAAAGCGGCTCTTTTATATTCAGGGGTAAAAGGTTTCTTACACGATACTCTATGTGCCATGCATGTTTTTGGTCCTTTTGGAACAACAAAACCTCAGCTTTAACACCTTGCGCCGCAAAACTCTGGGTCCTCGTCATTGGGATCCAACCCGTTTCAAGCACAGATAGTCACAGTGGTGGAGATAGAATTTTCTTTTGAGCTGAACAAATCTAACTATAACAAATGTTAACAAACACCGTCATATGCAAGAGATAGGACTAATAGGATCTCGTCGGTGAGCCTGGGCAGCCATTCAGGATCACCGGAAGCTGGCTCGGCCAGTAGCGTGTGATCCTGCACGAGAGGAGTGTACGTGCGTGCTGGCTGCTGCGGTCGATCGATGGGCCACCGAAGTTTTTTTTTTTTTAAACCAGGATCGCCGAACGTTTGACCCGATCGAACTCGCGGTCATGTCGTCGTCCTCTCCCCGGAAAGGCGTCGCACCAAGCCACCAACCCATCACCGCGTGCCGTGCGTCCCCTGAGGAGGCGCGAAAGCGAGATAATATTCCACGACACGCGCTAGCTTGCGCGCGCCGCGGCCGTAAACGCCAAGCCGACGCGCCGAACCGGTCGTATCACTCCGTGCGCGTGCGCGCGCGCATCCGTCACGTCGGCCGGCACGCGTCTCGGCACGGGCGCACGGCAGTCAGACTCAGCAGCCAACCGAGAGGACGGCCGCTTCAGGTGAAAACAGATCGAATAAAGATGGATGATAGGCTTATTATATTTATTTTATATTTTTTTCTCGGATACGGATACAGATAGTTCGGATACAAATATAAATATAGATAATTTCGAATACAGATACGGATCGAATACGAATCAAATCGGATACGGTTTTGAATATTTATCGGAACATGATAACCTCTTAGATTGTACATAAAAAATCAACGAAAACATATAACTAGTTGATTTGATCAAAATATTATTGAAAATTGAACAAATATAAGCATTTTCATTCATTTAGACAATAGTTAGATACCATGTCGCAAACAAAATTATATAAAACTTAGTTTATCACACATACGATTAGTTCATCATACACGTAGATCAAAACATAAAATAAAGGTAATCCTTGCTCAGAGATACAAATAGAAGCAAACGCATAACACATTAAAAATTTGATAATATTTAGATACCATGTCTTTAGAAAAAGTATATAACACTTACATGTAATGACCTAAGATTTATAATCTTTATTGAATTATGTTTAAAATAATAAATTATGTGTTTATGAGTTTTTATGCATTTTTAGTTACTTATTTAAAATATTTTCCTATAAAGAACTGCATTGTTTGAATTTTTGATAAAATTTAAAATCTTATAAATCTTGAAAATAATTTTTTAAATGTTAAATTGTGTCTGGAACTTTCTCAAAAAATTTCATAATTTTTGGAGTTGGTTTGCCAATTTTAATAATTGAAACTTGCTTTATGGATTAATTAAATTAGAAAACTATTTTAGCCAAAAGAGTAGCTTTGCCCAACCCACATGCATATCCAAATATCCAACCCATCAATATACAGATTATTCGAATCCGTATCCGACGGATAGTGAGCTATCGAATCCGTATCCGTATCTGACAAAAAAATCAGTATCCGTATCTAATCCAATACTATTCGACAAATATCTAATCCGACAGAATTCGTATCCAAAAATTATCCGAATAGATCGAAAACTATCCGATCTGTTTTCGCGAAAGGTTTGCTGCATGCGCGCACCGGGGAAATGCGGCACGGCCCATGACACCTTGCCAACCTGAACCTGTTGGTTCAGAACATCACAGAGGCGAGTAATTCTCTGGGCAACCAGAGAGATTTTTACGTAGCCCAATTGCTGAGCCAACCCTGAAAGCCCAAGGCCGGCGACCATCTGGCGTTCATAAACAGAAGAGAAGAACAGAACGAGTAAAGCTCTTCCATTGCAAATGTTCATAAACATAAACAGAAGAGGCCAACAAGCAAATCCGTTTCCTGTCTATTTTGGATATATTCAGAGGCGGAGACAGGGGGCCGGCCCACCACAAGAGACCCTCCATATGCTATATTGAGAGAGAAGTGTTTTAAAAAATAAACATGGAAGATATCTTACAACGTTTTCAGAACATGAAAACTCGTAAATGTCAACTATCACCTCTTTTGAAGCAATGAAAGGTAATTTTTTCCCCTTGCATATTAACATACTAATATTATATTACATGCATTTAAATTTCAACTATAATATGTCGGCTTGGTAGTTTTTATATTTAGTACATGTATTTGTGTTCAGCCCCCCTCTTGAATGAATTTTGACTCCGCTACTGGATATATTCAAAGAAAGATGACACATTGGGCTGGCGGTATCGGTTAATATTCAAAGTAAACCGACTGCTGGCAACGATGGCTTGGGACCGCGCGGCGCCTCCATGCCAGATCTGCCGCCTTCACATATCTGCGCCCCTGTCTCGGCCGGATCTGGTTGTCGAGCTCCTCTGCATATCAGATCCGACCGAATCTGATCGCGGGTGGTGTAGAGTCCGCAAGGCCGGTGCGACGACGAAGGCGTCGCACAACGGTGGAGTTGCGGATGGAGCCCGCGGGGGAAGCGATGGGATTGGGTGGGGAATGGGTAATGCTGATTCGCCGAATGGGGAGAAGGAACGAAGTCACCGGTACCGATAGGGAATGGGGAATGCGATCGCTCGCTTGGACTGTCGACTGAGTATATCGGTTGGTTCGGTTTTTTGAGTAATAAACCAACCGAAATCCGAAAGCTAAATAGCACTAGAATAAAAACCGAATCGAAAACCGAAAAAACCGAAATAATTATTTAATTCGCCTCGATTTTTCGGTTTCGGTTTTTTTTAATGCCCATCCCTATTCCTCTCTATAGCGCGTACTGCAGACATGACGTGCACTGTAGCATTACACGTTTACTGTAGCACGGATCAGGAATTCGGCTGCTGTGGTCCTGTAGCAGGCGAGCTCAGAACTTCCCGATTCCATATCTTCTGCGTCCAAATTCAGAATATAGCAATCAATATATCCATATTGACCCGCTGGAAGATATCTTCGCAACGGTACCATTTGTTTTAGCATACAACATTTTTTTTCGGAGTATTACGTACGTATCTTTACTTTAGAGGTTTGTACAGATCAAATATGGGTCTGCATTTAATTAAATAAAATAATAATAGCTCTGTATCTCTAATTAGAATAATTAAATGCTCAATAAAATTATAGTTCACCTCACGATATTTAATGCGGCTTAATAATTTTTTTCCAATCAAATAATGAATTTAATAATGAATTTGACCGAAAAGTGCTGCGCACGCGCGTGTCCTCATCTGAACACAATCCACAGCAAGAAGCCAGTAACGTACTTGGTGGATAGCAGAGGTAAAGAGTCCTAGCCCAAATCTTCTTATGCACTAATGCTATTCACAGGTTGCATCTTGGCTTCTAGTTCATGTTATTTACAGTAAAGATGAAAGGGAATTTTGTTCAGTTCGTTAATTTCTTTCCAAGATAGATTCATATCGTTATGGGAACGATAGTTTTTTTTTAAAAAAGAAGGAAAGATGACAGATGTCATGTTTACTCGATATATGTACCTTACCTTTTTTTCTTTGCGATGAATATAGTACCTTACCTGATCTTGTTGAAAACAAAATCTGATCATCTGTAAGTTTCATAATTATGCGCTTTCGAAACGCAGAATTTAAGAGAGAGATGGCCGAGCTAGCGGTTGCTGCTGTGTTGCAAAGGGTAGAGGCACCATTCTGATTCAATAAGCTACTTCTCTGCATGATGTTCCTGACAAGGTGGAGGCCCTGAAAGCCGAGCTTCAGCGCATGCAGTGCTTCCTTAGGGATACCGACGAAAGGATGGAGAGAGGAGAAATGGTGACCAACCTGGTATCAGAGGTCTGGTCAGAGATGTAGGTTACAGAGTTGAGAAAATCATTGACATCGCCAAGATCTTGGCGAGGGAGAACAGCAGAGCATGGTCCTTCACGGGTCCATATCAAAGGGTGCTCATTACCCCTTCCACTGCATGAATCTGTACAGAATTCATGCAATCTTCCAAGAATTCGCAGAACATAGAATTTTTAGTGCTGGCATGAATGAAATACCAAGATATAGCATGGAAGAGAATGAGAAATTGCGTGCTAAGCGACTGATACTTCAGAATTTCGATCATAAGGTCTATGTCATTGGCATGAATGAAATACCGCTAAGCGACTGATACTTCCGGATTTCGATCATAAGATCTATGTCATTGGCATGAATGAAATACTAAGATATAGCATGGAAGAGAATGAGAAATTGCGCGCTAAGCGACTGATACTTCCGGATTTCGATCATAAGGATGGATTGCTTGACTCAGAGAACAAGGATCTCACTGCCATCTCCCTTGTTGGTCCAGGGGTGCAGGGAAAAAATCAACCATTGCTAGGAAGGTCTACAATCTTGTTGCAGAAGAACATTTCAATTCGTATGTATGGATATGTTTCTCGCAACAATTTACAGTTTATGGTCTACTAAAGGATATTGTTAAAGGGACCATGGGAAATGATTATTTTTAAGAACCAGGAACCATGAAAGAGATGGAGGTTAAAAAGAAGATCCACAATTTTCTGAAAGAGGAAAAGGTACCTGATAGTTTCAGATGACGTCTGGAGAATTGAAGCTTGGGATATGATTGAAGCCGCCTTTCCTGGTGTCAAAAATGGAAGCAGGGTGATTATGACAACTCGCAATTCAGCAGTTTCCAAGAGAGGTGCTTCCATGCTTTTCTTTTAACAGTTGCATAAATATTAAAGCATGAATGAATGGTAGATGATGATTACTTACCCTTTCGCTTGCTTCAAGATTTGTGCAATTTGTATTAGGAGGGAAAGCATTGAAGCACTGCTCATTTTCCAATCATCCTAACACAAGAAAAATAAGGCACAAGCTAAAGCTCCGCAACAATGACGAAAGTATTGAGTTGTTCAATAGGAAGGCAATTCCTCCCTATGTTGTACATGATAAAAATGATCTGCATAATTTCTGGGAACTTGGCAGGACACTTGAATTAAAATGTAATGGCTTGCCTCTTGCAGTTGTAATCCTGGGAGGTTTCCCATCAAAGAATCTCAGAATCCTCGAGTGGAAAAGAATGGTCACTAGCATAAATTGGGATGCAATGAAGAATGAAGGTGACATCAAAGCCATACTTGACCTAAGTTACTATGATCTGTCAAGTAATCTAAAAGCATGCTTTCTGTACATTACATCATTCCCAGAGGACTATGTCATCCCGGTTGGCCTTCATACAAAGCTATGGATTGCAGAGGTTTTCATACCAAATGTGCGTGGATGTTCCCTGGCAGAAACAGCACTCAGGTATGTAGAAGAACTGGCACATGGATCAAGACCATAAAAATTCATGATGTGCTGCGTGAATGGAGACTTGGTAGAGCTCGAAGGGAAGGATTCTTCAAAGACTGCAGTTGCCGCAATGATGTGGACACAGCATATTCCAATGAAATGGGAGCTCACAGAGTGGTTCATGGTTTTGTTGGCGTAAAAGTTGGTTTTGCTATACCAAATCTGCACACCTTGCTGCTCTTCAATGCAGCTAGACTGGAAAGGAGTGACTTCTCTTTACAAGGCTTAAATTACTTGCGGGCGCTCTATTTTGATAGCATGAGAAGGACATGGGAGCTTCCTAAAGAGATTGGCAAGATGATACATCTGAGGTATCTTGGCTTGAAAGGTGGCACATATATACTTCCTGCTACTATGAGCGGACTTGCATAGTTTTGATGCAAGAATGCCACAGTGGGTGCACTCCACAGCAGAGTTAACAATACCAAACCGAGATAGAAATTCGAGCTCAATCGGTCGAAAATCGGTAGAAACTGAACGGTTTGCAAAGTCAAACTTTTTGAATTCGGCGGTCAAAAAGCGGTGAAAAAAAATGAAAGCCGACCGGTTTGACCGATTTTATTCGATATTCAACCTAAATCGGCACACTCAAGAACTGGTTTTCAATTTTCCACTTGTTTTCTTCGATTTTCAACCAGTTTTGTTCGATTTTCTACCGGTTTACATCGAAAATCGGAAGACTCAAGGAAAATTGGAAAAAAATACCAAAAAATCTGAATGAATCCCAATTAATCTATAAAACACCTCGAAAAAATTTCAAAAATTTTTGAATTCATTTATTGATTCTAGAAATTAAAAAAATGAAAAGGAACAGAGACACTATCAGATTTTTATAAAAAATTACAAGGTCGATAATGCTCTGATATTTTAATGGTATTATAAAAAGTGCCCAAGGATCATGTAATAAAATTTTTAGAAATATTAGACTTCATTTAATGCCCCTAGAAATTCAAAAACAAAAGAGCATATACAAAGACAGTAGCATTGTCGGAATTTTACAAAAATCCACAGATCTGATTATCATTTGAAAATTCTACAGCATAATTAGCATTGCCTCAGTACCTCATAATTTTTTTTCAAAAATTTATAACACGATTTGTAGCTCAATTAAATCAGGAATTGCTGACTGCTTTGCCCTGTTTTTTCTTTTTTCTATTATGTATATTCGGATTTGCTCAAAAATGTCTCCCAAATCCAGTTTTTCAAAAAAAAAAATCATCCCACATGTCAAATATATATTAATACTAATTTTCAGAAATTTTTGGATAATTTTTTCGAATTTGAATTTGAATTAGACCGGTTACCGACAAGTTGCAAATATCGAACCGGCTCGATACGGGAGTGATTTTTGTCGATTTTTGGAACCCTGCTCCCCAGTGCTCTCTGGAGCATTCCGACATTGAGGTATGTCCATGTCTACAAGGTGGAGTCGGAATGGTCGGTGCTGAAGATTAACATGCAAAGCAACCCGAAGTCTCTTTTCATATTTCTGGGATGCAACGTGCAAGAGCAATGGGAAGCAACGATGCGGTCTTATGACAGAATGGAAAACATCCTTCCTGGTGCTTTGGAAAGCACTACCGGAGTGTCAACCAGCTGGAAATGGCTGGGGCATGCGAGGATGCATTTGGTCAGCCCAACAGCCTACATCTTCCTGATCTCGTATTCCTCCCACACAACCTGAAACAGCTGAAATTTAGCTGCCCTAATTTGCTGAATGATGAAGACCCCATGCCAACACTTGGGAGTTGGTTTCGGTTCCTGAATGTTTTGTAAATAGGGGTTAGGTCATATACTGGTGCAACCATGACCTGCCCTTCTGGTGGGTTTCCATATCTGTACTATTTGGTACTCCACGATCTAGATGTTGAGGAGTGGATACTGGAGGATGGGGCCATGCCAAAGCTCAGAGTACTGACTCTCTGCAAGTGGACCAAGCTGAAGGCACTGCCAGAAGGATTGCAGCACCTGCAAGAACTTAGGAAGATGAAAGTGATAGCGATGCCTAAGTTGTGCCAAGATGTATGCAACATACTCCGCAAGGCAGGACGCAAGATTGTCATCAAGCCAAGTGAGGACGACTTCTAGCATGTACAGATCCCGTAAGTACACTCTGTGCTACATGTCACCATTGTCAGCTGGTAGAACAATGCATGGAAATGGAAAAATTGTAAATTCGATAATATAATTGGATTCACCAGATAATTAACTGTCCATAAAGAAAAAATAAATACTTTAAAAAAAGAACACCAGCTGCAATTTTCTGGAAGCTGTACTGTAATAAAAGACTTTAAAGGAACCGAAGCTATAATTCACCGGAAGCCCTAGTGTTTAAACTTTAAATTTAACATGTAACATGCTATCTAAAGTGCCACCATTCTTATTCTGAACCTAACACTTATGAGTAAAGACTAAAGTACTCTGGTATGTTCTCTCGTGAAGTAAGGATGACAGGTAACACAAACTGACATCCATGGACCATGGGGAGTGGGAGTAATTTAACTTCACTTCCATCATACGTGCCGAATAGCACGGATATCCTTCCAGGAGGTGCAAAGATTTCCTCCATGAGTTACTGCCCTCATTCTTGGCTTAGATGCCAACATACTGTTAATTGTGAGTCCTAATTTCTTTCACCAATGTTTAGCCATACATGTGTACACTGTATACAGTATTCAGACCCAGAGTTTAACACGTGTATATTGGGAAACTCTGATGCCTAAGAGTTACGGTTTGTACTTTGTGCTTGTGTAAATTACTGATGTTGTGTAAAGGATAAGTACAGAATAGTGCTCATGAACAATCAGAAATCCGCTTCCAACATTGGTGGACTGGTTACAAGGATTGTACAGAGCCACAGATTGCTTGCGATTTAACCAGATTAGAAGACATTCTACGAAATGCACACTGGGAAATACGCAATCAAAATTCGAATCGAGATCATAAGGATTTGTGTTTTTTTGGGGGTGGCGCGAAGAAAGTCTTACCTAAGGGAGGAAGTTCACCGTTGCTTTTCATCCCTTCTCCGGCTCTCCCAAGTCCCAACCGAGACGCGAGTGCGAGCGCGTTCTACCGCGCCAAAACCCAATCAAGCTGCACGATGCAGAGAGTATTCTCATCTCAGGCAAGATCAAAAGAAGACGGAAAAAAGAGCGCGTATCTGCAAGAGATTACCGACCTCGAGAGCGAGGTGCATCCAGAAAGCACTTCGGTTGTTTCGCCCGTGTTTTCCCAACGCCATCTCCTTGCCATGGATCCTGAAAACGAAGGAAGAAATAGAATGCATTCCCTCACATTGGGCTTTCTTCTACCCCTGTGCATGGCCCAGCTAGTTAGACCCTGATAGCCTCCCCCAAAAATATCCATTTTCTCGAAGTATCATGGCAACCATTAGAGCCGCGCTACGCTAAGCTAGGTGAATTTTGACATAGCGATCAGATGGCAAAAACAACTTTCACAGTGGATGTCATTTTTTCTTTAGCGAAGCCTAAAAAAAGCTAAGGGAAAAAACCGAAACAATCGCAATTTTAAAATTCGTAGATCCTTTCCATAGAAACGGTGAATGAGGACAAGATTTCGATAAATTATAGGTTTTTTTACAAAAATAGGGATTCATGACTTAAGAGGAATTTTCGAAACCATGATGTTTTTTCTACAAAATAGCTTGGTCCATGTCTAAATGCAATTTTTCAAAACCACAAGATCATTTTGCATAAGGGCTTGGTCCAGATGCAATTTTCTGGAGCTGCGAGTCTTTTAAAAGGCCTGAATTTATAGAACCAATAGAGCTTTTTTGCAAAAGAGCTAGTGAGAGGGCTTAAATGCAATTTTTTTTTTTTTTTTTTTGCAAAACCACTGACCGGCCCGGGAGGGGGCCTTGGGAGAGAGATTCGTGCACAGCTCGGATCAGGCTACACCGTACAGAGATTATATAGATGTACATCGATGTAACCTGGCTAGAGTCCTAGACCATGTGCAATCTGACAAACAAAAGCAAGCGTGTTTTCTGAACCACTTATTATATAAGCGTATACAACAAACCAAAATACGAAATGAATCAAAATCCGAGAAAAAAAATATACGTGGATTGAACCGCAGTCACTTTTGAATCAGACCAATCCCTCACACCTGTCTATTGTGGAAAAACTCATCACTCCAGATGCAGGTTATTCTTCTGTATTTACTATCACAATCAAGCAATCAGGAAGGCAATGTACATCGCAAGGACAGGCGTTGATCACAAAGCGAGGCCTTCCTTCCGAAATGAGAATCTGCTAGACCTGTGCACCGCCGCGCTCTTTACAGGCGCATCAAACGTTTTCTTGGGCTTTTTGGCGTTGCTCTCTGCGATGGTATTTGGCTTCGAGCCAATCACCTTTTGTTCCTCAGTGCTCTCCAGAAATAATTCTAGTCCCTAGAATATGCACATCATCAAACAGGAGATTAGGCATCAAGAAACTGAAATCACCTGGAAGGAGGGCAAACATCTGAAAGAAAGGACATTACCTTCACTGGCTTCTTTTCAGATTGAGCCAGATCTGAAAGCTTGAGTTTTTCATTGGCTTCCTGTGGAATGAAGAACAAAGATGGTTCATCACAAAGAGAGCTAACTCTACAAGATAAGGTCGCCTAAATGAATAAACAAGACCGTGCACACGCTCATCACCCTGTATAAATGATCTGCTCACCTGAAAAAACTTGGCATTTATTCCATCTTTCATACCTCCTGCTATTTGGCAGAGGTACCATATGCCAGCATTAGTCGCATCCTGACAGTAAACACAAGAGGTTAGGACAAGAGAATTTCAGCATGCCATGGGTCACTAATATTCATGAGTATGTTTATCCACCTGCTTATTATCAAGTAACTGGATCTTCCCTTCCTGATAATGATAATAAAACAAAGTCAGGATTATCAAATGGTTTTGACAAAGGCTCATGAGCAATGGTTATAGGATGCTCAAACTCACCAATCCAGCTACCATTTGTTGAATTGATTCAATGTCAAAGCCAATTTGAGACAGGTCAGCTTTAACACCATTGACCTGAGAATATAGAACAGAACTACATGAATATCTTGAACTGAGAACAAAAATTCATTTCATAGCTTCACAAGTATACAGAACGTATGTTATACTAAACAAATGAACAAAACTTGCAACATAGGGAAGAACAGAGTATGTCTTTGGTGCTCTTACAGAAGAAAATGAAAAAGGATGTAAAAGCATATCTGTTCTATGCATGAGAATACAGATTTGTAGTAGCTTGTCAAAAAGCTATATGTTAATATAATCATATACCATTTAAGGGAATATCACTTTGCTTATGCATGTACTTATTAAGTTATTATTGGTTCCACGATGATGTTCTATGGTTTATGGACAAAAGTAATCGCTTGGGGTTACGGATGAAAACGGAACGGAAACGGTCAGTAAATGGCTGTTCCGTTGCCGTTTCCATACTTTTTACCGGTAACGGAAACGAAATCGGAAACCTCGGAAATGGATATGGAAACAGATAGCAACGGAAACGGATGCGGAATTGAACGGGGCAGATACGGAAACAAAAGGGGAAAATTCCACAAAAACATATTACATGATCTTTCTAAATGTACCAAATGTGAATGAAAACTATAAGCCAACAGACTCAAAACAACCGGATTAAATGAGTTTTGGGATCCATTTTCAAATCCGATCGGGAGCTGGAGCTCTCGGGCGACGAGGCACGGGCGAGCGGACTGTTACGGTTCACGCCACACGTTGCTGGCATGGGGCGTCAGCTGGCGCCGGGCCAGGCGGCGATTCGTGCATTGCTGGTGCGTGGTTGCGCCATGCAGGCTGCAGCAGACAAGCTCACGGGCCGCGGATCATGTGGAGCAATAATCCCAAATATTACATAAATATATAGAGGCCAATGTTGTATCAGAAGCCCAGAACCTGATCCTTGTTCCGACAATATGTACCAGAAGCAAGGAAACAGAGTCTTGCAGAGAAGACAAATTCTAGTCTTCAGCACTTCTTCACAACAATGCAAAAAAATTGCTCTTCTTCACATAATAGAAATATCGGTGAAAGATGCAAACCCACAGATTTCTTTTTGCGGTGCAAAACTTCACACCTTTTCTGTTTTTCTCTTTATTACTTATACCCAATAGCTTACAGGAATCAAAATCGGACTCTGCTTACATTCGGAACCGACTCTGCATATAATCAAAACCAACTACAACTTGATTACTAACCTTCCATATTACAATTCCTAATCCGGCACTACTCCGATACTTATCTGAAGACAAACCTGAACATCTACGACACAGGAAAACAACAAACAACCGAAAAACCTGAAACAGACTTGATCAGCGAGAAACAAGATTAACTCAACAGCCAATACCTTTCTCTGTCAAAAAGAATGCTAGCAAAAGGAATGAAGCTAGAACTGCACAATGAGGTGGGGATAGAAGATGAGGTCTTTGTGCCATGATGGTTACCGACGGTTCCCAAGTCGAGATCCTTGTTTCCTGCATATCTACCTATCCTTGCTTGTCATCCTTGTTTCAAATCCGAACGGGAGCTAGAGCTTCTCTCGGGCCGAGGCAGGCGGCCAAGGAGGCCCGGGCGAGGCGCTGGGAGGTGGCCGGACGAGACGGCGTGTGGCGGCCGGCGGTTGATGGCCCGCGGACTCGGGAGTAGGCGAGCGTGACGGAGGCTGCGACAGGCTGCCGGAGGTGCGGGCGGCGGGAGTCTGAAGGATGCGTCGGCGGTGGCCCGGAGCTGACGGCAGGCCGAAGATGGCGATGGACCGGAGGTGGGGCTAACGCCGCTTGCAGCGAAAGGCGGGGCGCGTCAAAGCCTCAAAGGTGGGATCGGCCAGTGCGGGCCACCGAGACATGCCAGAGCGAGAGCGGGTGGCCGCGAGGAGGCGCCGTGGCGTCGGCGGCTGCCGTATTTCGGCGGATGCGCCGAATTTCCGGATCCAGTACTCCGTCTTCTCTCGACCACATCCAGTCGGAATTTCCGATTAGAGTTAAACGGAAATTCCGTTCCGTTTCCGTCGGAATTGACTCTCCCGTTTCCGTTTCTGGAAAAAAAATTCCGTTTCCGTATCGACACTTTCCGATTCCGTTTCCGAAAACAGTCTTCCGTTTTCATTTTTCTTCGGAACGGTCGAAAAGTTTCTGTTCCGTTTTCATCCCTACTTGGGATACACTGTGGTTAATGGTTATAATTACAACCAGGATATGCACCAGACTGTGGCATATTGCCTTTAACAGTCATTTCAAGTGTTGCTTATTGACTGGTACAGGGCACAATTTTTTGTTTTTGGGCAGTAATTTTTGGCATGCTAGCCAGTATATGGCCATAGATTTTGACCAGTGGCAGTAAAAAAAATCCTGATCTACCTTCCCAGAGGAACTACAGAAATAGAAACACAATTTAATAATGAATTGTGCATAAATATCTGAAGGTGTTGATCAGACTTGATGTTGGAAAAGGAATGAAACAACGATTGCTGCTACGCAAAGAACAAACTTGAGAAGGTCCCATGTGTGAACCATTTAGCATGTCATCGTATCACTGGACTGACATCATCATAAATCAACGAACCTCATTCCTAATAGTTTTGGAAACCTCCACTTGTTCATCCATTTTCCCATCCAAATTCTCAAGGCGCTGAGTTAGATGTCTTTTTGTTACCTGAAATTAGTTGAATTCAAAAGTCAGTACTCAATAAATATGAAGGAAAAGTACCTTGAATATGAAATAATATTGGGTGTAAAGCATACCGCTAGCGCTGATGACACTTGGTCCAATTGCTTTGACATGCTCTCAACAGCATTGGCCATGTTACGTTTTGTTACAAACATGATATCTGAGAAGGACCATCCCTGCATGAGGATATTAACATGTAAGAAAGCCAAAGGATGATAGATGGAAGTTTACACGCATAAGTTATATATGTATTCTACACGGCATGTTCCATTTTTTTTAGAAATATCAACTTGGGCCATCAGTAGGGTAAGAAAGGTCTGGTGATTTTACCTAAATCATAGTGAATCCATGGGAAACAAAGTGCATGTCATGATGTCAACTCAAAACTATGAATCTTGATTGGATATTTGATCACCAAATCAGAAATATGTTATTACAGAAATAGGAGTATCATTTATTCATGGTGTCCTATGATACATGGAAAGGTACCAGTTATCTACATTTGCAGTTGGATCCACATAGAATCCACTGGAACTGAACATGGTAGCGTAAGTGAAAATGATGCACAAAATTCTTTACAGGGACTCAGGAAGCATAGTTCTATAGAGAATCTGATATTTAGTTATCTAAACTAATAAAAGGAGTTTACACCCGCGCACCTTGACTCGTCCACCGCACGCGCTCCCCAGTCCCCACGCACTCCACGGTCTCTTCGGCAGTTATTCGTCCAACTCCACGCGCTATACCCCTCTCTTATTCGTTCAGACTTCAGAGAGGACAATAAAAATTTTCCAGGGCCCCTCGTCTCTCCCCTCTCAGTCTCCACGCAACCAACCACTCCACCCCTCCATTCCTTGCGAGTAGAGTATCACTCCGTTCCTCCCCTCGTCTACGCCGCCGCCGCGTGTGAAGCCGGGTCCTCGTCTGTTGCTCCACCTCATCCAGTCTACTCGTCCCGAGGCACATCTCGTGGCCAGGCGACGCCTCGAGCGGTGGAGGAGTGGTCCGCAGCCGTGGCTGGTCGGGCGTCCGGTGGAGGTCACCGTCGTGAATCGAGGCGCGGATCGGAGCGATCGCTGCGTTCGAGCTATTCGGCGGAGAATGCATACCGCAGGTACGTGCATTCGAACCGTTCAGCGCGTTTACTGGGGGTTTTGATTTCCTCGGTTTCGCCGTACAACGGGACTGGATTTGCGTGGCGTGACTATGGAAGCGATTGGTGTGGATTTAGTGCAGCTTGGTGGATGAGTAAGCGCGTTTGTATTTTTATTGGTTGGGTTTGGGAGGTTTTAGCGTGTTTGTTAATGAGATAGTCGCCGTTTGGATTTGTCGCATGGAAGAGATTTGAGGTGGATTCAGGAAGCTTGCGCTGTGTTGATTTCAATGGATGGACACGAATTTAGGATTGTGCAAATTGAATTTGTGTGGTTGTTTGGAAGCTTGTGGTTATGTGTTTGATTTAATCGGAAATTTAAATGGATAGACATGATGGTGTGTAATTAAGTGAAATGTGGTGACTGATGAGTGTGTGGCTTCGTGTTTTTGCTTGGATTTAGGAAGTTTTTGCGAGTTTTGTGATAGCAAGATGGTTGCACAGTGTGATTTGAGGTAAACTTGGAGTGGTTTTGATCAGCTTACCTGTCTATGCTGTGATTTGATCCATAGAAGCTTGTTTTCAAAGTTATAACTTAAAAGTGCATTTCATATTATTCTATAGCTGTTTTTAGCAATTTTGTCAAGTCGTACAATATGAAGGCAGTTATGTATTTGTTTAGGTCTTTTGTGCGAGATTTGGCTCAGATTTTTGTCTTATTATCTTCAAATTATTTTGGATAGCTGGGTGGTTCTATGTTTGATTGGAACATAGCTTTATGATGGATACCATGGATATGGATTCGACGCTGTTTTGGGAGTATCTGTGTTTGTGTTTTGGAGCTTCAAGTTAGTTCTTTGGATTTTGGGGTGCTGTCAAACCAATTTGCTTCAGTTTTTATTAATGCACTTGTTCATGTTTTGGTACAAGCTGTTTAGAAGTAGGTAAGTCTACTTGATGTAATGGGCATGTTGGATTTTGGTTTGAACGGTTCATGTTTGGGGATACCAATATACCATGATTATTGGATTAATATATTTGCTGCAGCTGAAAACATAGGCCATGATTTAAAGGGTCAACATCTCGGATTTGTGTCGTGGGTGATTATGTGCTTGGTTTGGTTGGGATCTTGAACGGAAGAGATGGATCTGAATTGGTGTGATTTGGTGGATTACTTTGTGGGTTTGTGTTTTTGAGCAGATTTTGGAAGTTTTAGCAGGTGAGGTGGCAGCAAGGGGTGGTTTTTGGTTTCTCGGATTTGAAGGGAGCTAACGTGGATACTGGAAGCTTGTGACGTTATGTTTGATTTTATTGGAATTTTAATGGATGGCCATGATTATTGTGGAATTGAGTGCTAGTGTTGTGTTATTGGTGGAAAAGATATATCTGAATTGGTGTTTTTGGTAGTTTAATGCGCAGGGTTGTGTTTATGATTTGGTTCTGGAAGTTTTAGCAAGTGAGGTGGTAGCAAGACGGTTGCTTCGATTTGTCGCATTTGAAGGAAGCTGAGTTGGATACTGAAAGCTTGTGATGTTATGTTTGATTTTATCGGAGTTCTAAATCGATGGACAGTATGGCTGTGCAAGTGAATGCTAATGTGGTGTGTTGTTGGTGGGAAAAATGGATCTGAATTGGTGTGGTTTGGTGGTTTAATGCGCTGCTTTGTGTTTTTTATTTGGTTTTTCATGTTTTAGCGAGTGAGGTGGTAGCAAATTGGTTGTTTTGATTTGTCGCATGGAAGGGAGCTGAGGTGGATACTGGAAGATGTTGATGTTAATATGTTATGTTTGTTTTTATCGTAGTTTTTTATGGATAGACATGATGGTTGTGCAATTGAGTGCCCAACTACATGGGCAATTCTTTGTTATTAGGTTGATGGTAAAAAAGGTACATGTATTGTCTTGGTACCAACATGGAAGTATTCACTATATATGATTTCTCTAGATTTTTGGAATATATAACCGTTTAGTCATTGGATATTTGTCCTATGAAAGGCACAAGAACAAAATTCTGCACAGTGAAATGTACCTATTTGCTTCAAAGATAGGATAGGAGTTGCAAAGCATCGAGTGTTTCCCATGATATGAACCATACCCAACACATACTTTAGATGACTAACGAAGTAGACATTTCTAATGACTCTTGTGGATGAACAGAAAAACTCTATATATGATATTTTTCTTTCCATCCTTCAAACAAAATTTTGACTGAGTAATGTCAAACTCTAGATGATGCCTACCTCCAGTTTTATGCCATTCAATGAAAATTACAGGGCTTTCATCGGGTTAGATTTAGGAACATGTGTAGCAAAATTAGATGGCTTTGAACATGTACATTGGATTGCATATTGTGTCCATACGATACTTCACGAATATTGCAATTTCTTGATCTTATTTAAGCATTAGCAGAGTGCCTGGGGTTGTTGCAACAGATCTCACATAGATGACGATATTATAAATTCTAAACTCTGAAAAATAAAATAATATGAATTTAAAACTTGAGCTATTGTTTATTTGAGATCCGTTGCAACGCACAGGCACTCTGCTAGTTACAAGAAACAAGGCAGAAGAGCAAACACGTATGCAAGAAATTTGCAGACAGGCTACAGATTGAGTGCAATAAACCATACGCAAAAAATTGCATATATTACGTATCTTACCTTCCACCACATATAGCAATAACCCATTGCTCCAACTGCAGCTGCCGGCAGTATGTAAGATGATAAATTGCCTGAAAAAGGAATGCATATGCAGGTAAAAAAATAATACAAGAGTCGGCAAAAAAAACATTAAAATGAAAGGGGTAAGTAGTTGCTGCCATAGGTTTGTAAATGTTGTGAGAAAACAGCTGAATATTACCAGCATTATTATCCCACTTGGTATTAAACTGCTATAAGTAACCAATCTAAATGTTTCAAATTGTCAGCTTTGAAGCATTTCAGATTCACGGATCATTCATTGTCAAATCAGTGATGCACACCCTTTCATGAGTTTTAGCAAAAGTATGACTATGACCTCCTTTCAACTGTAGATACCGTAGGAGAGTAGGTACGAGCATAAGTAACTATCTAAACTTCCTTTGAACATTCATGATAATCGAAGTAAAACTGTAACAAAAACTCTGTACGAATTGGGTTCTTTGCATAGCTTTCTAAGAGAGTCAAAACTGAAAACGGTATGAAGAGAGGATCAACCAGGTACATACCTCCTGAGTCAGAGTTGCCACTCAATATGGTAATGGGCCTTGATAAAGTTAAATCTTTGACTTCTTGGGCTAAATTCCGAATCTAGGAGCAAGCACCAACACGTAAAAAATAAAAATGACAAATTACAAGTGGTTTTACTGAAATTGAAGGCCACAAAAGTAACTTCCCTGCAGCTGCTGATGCCAAGATGCAATAAATGTAAACAACTGCATACCTGAGCTTGAAGAAGGGCAATGTCATAGGGGCTCGAACCTTCTCCTTGATTTACGCCCTTCATGAGCTCCTAATAACAGAAAAACACAGCATTCTCCTTCAATAAACATCTATGATTTTGAAGGTCAACATGAATTATTACAAGTGAAAGTTGCATAACATATCATCAAAACCATTGCCATATGTTTGGCAAACATGATGAAACTATTGGACAATAAATTATGCATGATTTGGAAGTGCCAATTGGTACATTGACTTGCTATGTGTAAAATGAGATTTTAGAATCTCATCAAAAGCTTTGTCCTACATTTCATACAGTATGGAAGAACTAAATGCGATATGGAATGCCTCTATATACATAAGTATGACGGAGCAGATTCAATTGTAAATTTAGGTAACAAAAAATTCTGATCTGTGTGAGTCATTTTACATCTCATCGGCACAAATGCAATGTGTTTGAGCAGTTTGGAGTCGTACATGCAGATTTATAAGCATGTGCTGATCACACATGGGCAGCATTAACGCTCTTATTAGCCTATTGCCAACTTATTAGCCAATCATTTTGCCGAACTTCTTGAGAACACACGGTACTACAAAATATACCGACCTGGAGCTCGGCCAATACATCCGACAAGCGACCATTCCGCAGCACGATCGAGCCCGTCAGGCCTGCGGAACACGAAATCACCATGTCAGGATCAAAACAGCAGACAATTCGGAGAGATCGAATCGAAAATTGATAGATTCTGAGCACCCCCTCTCCCGGCGGGCGGGGTGTGTGTGAAGCACGAGGGATGAAGGTGGGACGAAGACCTGCGCCAACGAGGATCAGGGCCTTGGAGGCGGAAACTCCCGTCTGCGTCGCCATGCTCTTCCGCCGCTCACGGGCTTCCCAGGCCGCCTCTATAAGGGGTCGGTGGCGAATGCGCAGCTTCTGAAAGGGGAAAGCCTACGGGAGACGAGGGCTGGACGGAAAGAATTCCAGTGCGGTCGCTCTGTCACTGCAATTTGTTAGAGACTTAGAGTAGATCAATCATCAAAAGCTGATTTTCTACTGCCGATGGTTGATAGGATCCTTGGTCGCTTTGATCCAACTGTCCAGACGGGTGGAAACGGTTTAACTTATAGTCCCCGTAAAAACTGCGTGTGAACGAGGGTTAACAAAATTGAAATTTCGATTTTTGAATAATTTTTTATTTTCGAAAATAGTAAAAATCGAAGAATTTTGAATTCAAAAGTTTTGAACTCCGCGGTCAAACAACAGCGACAAAACCAAAAATCGAACGATTTTACCGTTTTTTTGTCAGTTTTATTCGATTTTCAATCAACTTTTTTCAATTTTTAGCACACCGAAGAAAAATTGAAAAAAATTCTAACCTTTTTAAAAAAATACAAAAAAAACTCAATTAATCTATAAAACACGTCAAATAAATTTAAAATTTTTGAAATCATTTAATGCTTCTAAAAAAATCAAAAACAGCAATTAATGAAAAGGAATAGAGACACAGTCAAATTTTTATAAAAAATTATAAGATTGATTATATTCTGAAATTTTAATGTAACCATAACTAGTGCCCAAGGATCATGTGATAAAAATTTTAGAAATATTATAATTCATTTATTGCCCATATAAAATAAAAAACAGAAGATCATATATAATAACAGTAAAACTTTCAGAATTTTAAAACAATATTCATGTTTGATCATCATCTGAAAATTTTACAGCATCATTAGAATTACCTTAGAACATCACACAAAAAATTTAAGAAATATTAGACTTCATTTAGTTCCCCTAGAAAATCAAAAATTGAAGAGCATATATTCTGACAGTATCACTGTCAGAATTTAAAAAAAATACACAGGTCTGCTAATCATATGAAAATTTTACAGCATCATTAGAATTTCTTTAGGACCTCACACAAAAAATTTCAAAAAAAATAACACTTTTTGATAAAAATTTTCAAATTTTTTGAATTTGCATTCGAACTCCACGGTTTACCGAGCTGTTTTTATTGCCGAGTCGTCTCGATACAGTCAAAAATCACGATTTTTGGTTGAAAATTATCGATTTTGTGAACCCTGGTGTGAAGTATGAACCCTATCTGGGGTTGAACAATTGGAGTTGGACTCGGCTCCTGATGGTTTGGCAACCCAACCGGTTCCCAGGTGAACGGACCAGACTATTCATCGGGTCTAATGCAAGTATGGAACAGAACTCGGAGAAACCGCGCATGCTAATGTTCTTCAAAATATACCAGCAAGCGTCCTTCAAACAACCCACTAAATGACAGGAAACTACTTAGTTAAAGGCAAATGTAGTTACTTGCAATTTCGTTAGATTACAAGGCCAAATCATAACACACTACATGAGTTCGAAATAAAAGGTTAATGCTAAGTGCACGTATGCTCGTAATTGTTTGCTAAACCTAAGCTGAAAAGGATAAAACGATGTTCACCATCACGTTCATCCCCTTCGGTATCTATAGCAATTAGCAATTTATATATCGATTTCTTCCCCTCTAGGGCTCACTAATCATCATCCTTTGATACCTTCAAACAATTGGTACAAACAATGGTGGCCATTGTCTAGTAACATAAACAACGTGTCCGATAAAACTAGAGGGTGAGAACCGGTTGGTGATGAGAACGAGAACTCGTTAGATTTTTTAGTAATGTTGTGGCGTGGTGGTAAGGGTGTAAGAGGCGGTGAGTAGTGAGGCTAACCACACATCGTGAATATGGTCATTGGGAGAACAATGGGCAACTTTGGGTGTGAGAAGAGGTAAGAATAAAGGGAGCAACTAGAGAACGATATACCATTACAATGGTATAACAAGAAATTTCATATAATTTCAGCAAGTTTCAAGAGAATATCTGAAAACCTTCCTATTTTAATGAGTTTCGCGTATTTTTAGAAGTTTTTAGAAGATTTCAAGCCAAAGTTTCAACGAGTTTCAAGATTTGGAACTCATGTTTCACCAAATTTCAACCAATGAGTTTGCAACAAGTTTTAACCTAAAAGTTTCGATAAGTTTTAGCAAGTTTCAACATATTTCTTCAAGTTTCATAAGAAAAACAACACAAAAGAGCAAAAAATTCCAACATGCTCGCCTGCGGCCGTCGTCCCACCCTTGCCACTCGTTAGCACCATCGCCTCCTCCCCTGCTCGCTGAAGCCAAAGCTCGAAGTTGCTCATGACGTGCGCGACGGCCAAGTTGAACCATGAGGTGGTGTGGAAGTAGTCGGCGTTGTATCGCTCTATTGCCTAGATGAGGAGTCAGGCAAGGGTCATGGGATCTAGCAGATCCCGTTGCTGACAATGAGGAAGATGACTGGATCCGGTGGATCACATCGCTGGCATCCTCCTCCCACCATGCCATGCCTTAGATCAGGTTCATGCTCACCGAGCCACCACTTCTCGGGCGCCAACCCGCTCACCTGTGGCATTGCTAGTACGGCTCACATGTAGCAAACCATGGATACTGGGTCGTTGTAGTCATTTGCATTCACCACAACGTAATGCGTCTCCAAGCGGTGGTGCCGCTTCCCCACTGCACCGTGCTCCATCGTGTCGCTCGTTGTTGTGCTTCTTCATGTGCCCACAGCACTCCGCCATGCCACATGGAGGCATCTTGCCGCAGTCTCATCGTCCCTCTATGATGTTGCTCAATTACTCGTGGCGAACAAGAGAGAGATGAGTTAGTTTGAACGGTTTGTATGTCTTCAATTTAAGATAAAATTGTATATATACCAAATAATTTAAGAAAACTCAATCTAACGATAACGATGTCTAGCTATCCCGTTGGAAAAATAAATAAGGCTATACCGTTTAGTTTGTCGGAAGAATAAAAGGGGCCTCAGGACTCGGTAAGAGCTCCGTAGAAGCCTTGAGTAAACCTAGCAAAAAAAAATTTGGCCAAGCGTGTCATAAAAATTTCAGACCAACACGTGTGTACCGAGCATTTCTTCACCGCTTCTGCAACCTAGCCACGTCTCCGCCTAGGGGTGCTAATGGGTTGGGTTGAAACGAGTTGAGTGAGTTGGTTTTAGGAATGGGTTGGTTTTGGATGGGTTCACATAGATTGATTGGTACATCGGAGTATGGACTGGTTCGATTTGGGTTTGCATGTAAAGTGGGTTGGTTTGAATCAGTTATAGTCGAAGTTTTTCGGTTTCAAATGGGTTGAACCCAGGGTTCACAAAGTCGACGAAAACTGATCGGTTTTCGCGAAAACCGACCTTACCGAGCCGGTTCGACAACAAAAACCAAACGGTAAACCGGGGAGTTCAAATGTAAATTTGAAGAAATTTAGCAAATGTGTTAAATTTTTTTGGTAATTTTTATAGCCTCAAAAGTGATTTTCCTCTTTGACAGATATACAAGTTTTTGTATCCAGATTGAACTCGCCCATGTTTTCTGGTTAACACTTGTACATTTGTATATGATGAAACATCCGTGTTCTAATTCTGCCCTTCTTATGATTCAGGGCGGCGGAACATGACAATAGTACAGGCTTAGTGGAAATGTTGATTCTTTTGTACATTCATTGAAGCAAGCTTCCTTTGTTGTTTCATATAAATGCATGTCAAGAGCATGATGTCAGGAAGTTTTTTGATGGTATCTACTATCTACATCGGTGACAAGGCTCAAGGGAAGCATCACGAATGTGGCGAGTCCATCTTCCTCTCAGTCAGCAGTAAAACAGTCTTGTAAGCCTCTAGATCTATTGTATGAGCATAGTTATGTAGTACAAGATGATGGATGTAATTGAAATCGTGATAATTAGTTGTGTTATGACTTAGAGATATATGATTTGACCTAGTTTTGTATTAGATTATAGGTGTAACTAAATTTGTTGTAATTTTTTCTCCTCCTAAATTTGTAAATTTCCTAGATTCTTCTTTTTAATTTTTTCTAGTATTCACCCTTTTTTATGAATTTATTGTTATATTTATTTATTTTATAATCGGATTATTTTGTGAACTTTCTAGGTTTTTTCTTATTTTTTGTGAAATTAAGTTTTTCCTATTTTTTTGGATTTTCCTGCCACTTCATAAGCGCATTGACGTGATGTTGGGCGGCCTTGTGGAATGGACTGTGGTGGCCCGGTGGAGTGAGGGGATCGGGGATAAACGGTTTGGGAAATGGGTTGAACCCATGTGTTCGGTTTGGATTGGGTTCAATGCCAGGTGGATTCGATTTGGGTTGGGCTTAAGCGGCAGGTGGGTTGGGTTGGTACGGATCGTGGAAAAACTTTTGTGGGTTGGGCTGGGTTGGAAAGTTGACTTTGTCACATGTGGGTTGGGTTGGTTTTTGGTTGGGTTTCAACCCAGCGTATATACATCGGTACAGATGATAGTTGTCTATAATATATCTTCATATCATTTACATACAATACTACAAACAACTCATACAATGAATTATCCGTATAGTTGTCTATAATGATCTTTCATACAATTAACAGTCTGTCTATATAATGGTACATAAAATATAAAACCGTCTGTTAAATAGTAGACAACAATTTTCTCTCTCCTCCTCCTAGTTTCTTTATATCACTTAAAATCCTACTAGGTAGGATCGCAAAGCAGATGAAAACCGGTTATTTTTTGCGAAAACCGACCTTGTAGAGCCAGTTCGGCGATAAAAACCGAACGGTAAACCGTGGAGTTCAAATGTAAATTTGAATAAATTTAGCAAAAAGTGTTAAAAAATTTTGAAATTTTTTTTGTGAGGTCCTAAGGCAATGTTGATGACGCTATAAATTTTTTAGATCATTATCAGATCTGTGTATTTTTTAAAAAATTTCTGACAGTTCTAATAGTGATACTACAATATATGCTCTTCAGTTTTTTATTTTCTAAGGGCACAAAATGAAGTCTAATATTTCTTAAACTTTTTGTGTGATGTTATAACGTAATTAAAATTATGTTGTAAAATTTTTATATGATGAACAGATATGTGTATTTTTTAAAAATTCTGAAAACGCTATTATCATTGTATATGTTCTTCTGTTTTTGATTTTATATGGGTACTAAATGAAGTTTAATATTTATGAAAATTTTAGTACATAATCCTTTGGCACTAGTTATGGTTAATTAAAATTTCAGAATATAATAAATCCTTTCAATATTTATAAAATCTGATAGTGTCTTTGTTCCTTTTCATTAATTGTTGTTTTGGATTTTTTGGAAGAAATAAATAATTTCAAAAAAAATTAAAAATTTTCGGAGGTGTTTGATAGATCAATTGGGATATTTTGTAATTTTTTCAAAATTTTCTTGCATTTTTCGTATTTTTTTCCTTTTGTCGTCGGTTTTCGGTCGATTTTTGGTTTTTTGAATCAGTTTGACCACCTATTAGACTTTCGCAAACCAATCGGTTTTTACTGAATTTTGATCAGTTTTTGTGAAAAACCGGTGCCGACCAGTACCGTCGAATGCAAAATGAAAATATGAATCCTGATACAGTCTTACATACAGCTGATACCTATTATTGTATATACACTTAGCTTGTCTACCTCCGCCACGTCAACCACGTCGAAAACCCACCTCTATCGCCAATCATTCCCGGAGAAGACGACCGTTCAAAGTTTCAAACCGGTCGCGAGCTCCCCCACTGCCCATGTTTTCTTCTCTCCCTCGCCACTCCTACTCTCGCTCCCACCGTCTCCTCCCCAAGCCCTAGCCTTCTCGCCGCCATGGGCTCCCATCTCCTCCTCTTCCTCCTCCTAATCCTCGCCTTCCTGTCCGCTACCCCCTCCTACGCCGCCGCCTCGCCGCACATCTCCGCCGTCATATCCCAGTCCGGCCTCGACTTCGCCAAGGACCTCCTCGTGTCCCGGGCTGCTGCGACCCTGATGCCTCTTAGCGTGCCCGACATCGAGCGGTCCGTGAGCATCCCGGTCATCGGCACCGTACACATGGTCGCCTCCGGCATCGTGCTCGACGGTGTGGCCGTCGCCAACTCCACCGTCGCCGTCGGGGAATCGGGAGTGGTCGTGTCCAGCGTCAATCTAACCATGGAGTGGAGCTATTCGTATAGCGCCTGGGTCGTTACGATCTCGGATAGCGGGAATGCTTCGATTCAGGTATAACTGGCGGGCTTCATGCATTGGATTGTTTTTCTTTTATTCCCTGGGAGACGCGTATGGCTGATAGGTTGCTCTGTTCTAATAAAATTCGGTGATGCTGGCCGAGGGTGCATCATTAAAATGAGTGAAATGTTAATGCTCAGAAGTAAATTTGTTGTAGTCTTAAAAAAAAGAAATAAAATTAGCTATCTCAGAATTAATTCACTATTATCAACATGTTTTACATGGGACCTATGTATACACTAGAACCCAGTATGCTACGCAATTGAGTGGTACTGAAGGCACTTTCAAGTTTCAACTCTTCAGTGAGTGCATGGGTAACTTACAAGCAAAGACAAAACGGACTGGTTACCTTTGTACATTCTTCAGTACAAATTATTTTTACGAAAAGTGAGATCTTGGCTACCTTTAGCTGCATGGCAGTTGTACTTAGGCTTTAACTCAAGCTACTCCTAATTAGCTTTTGCACACAACCTGCAGGATCGATTTGATCAGCTCTACATCATTTTAGCTCAATGGAGTTTATGAAATTTGACAGAATTAGATGATGCTAAGCACCTAGAAAGAAGCAGCACTTCGGTAACTTTGAAAACATGGGCAAATAACTTAGTTAAATGGATCATAATATATGTTGTTTTGCAAACAATTGCAGCTATAAGTATGCAATTTTATCTTTAGCTTAGAAGTGTTCTTAGCATGTTGCCGAATTGTATCTATCTTTTTTTAAAAAAAACAAAAATATCCAGTTTGGTACTTGTGGTTTTGCAAGTTACACATTTCTTACCTGTATTTGTTTCAGTAGTAGGCACTCCTAACATGTATATGTCCGAAGGTACAATGTGTATTCATGAATCCTTTTCGCCAAGGTTGAAGAAATGGATGTTGGGATTTCCATGCAGATGAAGAATCAAAATGGATCTCTCAAGCTGTTTGTTATGGAATGTGGCTATTATATGAAGGACTTAGACATAACACTGAATGGAAGAGCATCTTAGTTTTATCAAGGGTACTTGGTTCACAATTTTATATATGCAAACACTATGTCAATTCCTTCGAGGAGACTCAATGAATTGATTTTCCCCCCTAAATCAGCAATAGTGGACAACATGTACATATCTTTGCATTTAGAATATCATGTGAAGTTTTCAACTTTACTCTTGTTATGACAGGAGATCACAATTTGTGAAGAAAATTCTGTCTGAGTTCTCTTGGATACTCTGATATGTGTTTGAAGTGAACTAGGTTTTTTTTGTTAAATGAATTTTAGTGTGCGTATGTTCTTTGACCCACATGAATTGATGTTTCTTCCTCTTACTTGTCATAGGTTTATAGATGCTTTCAGCAATCATATTATATCAACAGTGGAAAATGCAATTATAAACAAAATAATGGTGGGTGCATCGAAGCTTGACTCATTCCTGGGAAGCCTTCCAAAGAAAATTGATGTTGATAATGTCGCTGCTATGAACACAGCATTTGTTAATGATCCACTTTTCAGAAGTTCCTCTCTTGAGTTTGATATAGATGAATTATTTATTCCATCTCATAAAATTGCTCTTCCGAGAAATAGGCTTTTTGGAGATACCAAATTTACACCACCTCTTGTTGGCTCTTCAGAAATGCTATGGATTTCATTGGATGGAGATGTTCCCAACTCTATTTCAGCTCTCTACTTCAAGGTATATTAGAATTGATTAGATATAATTCAGGGAAAGCACTTGTTATCATTTTTAATGTAGATTTATAGACTGAATGGTTATTTGAATTTTTCTTTAAAAGAAGGATATTTTGTTGACTTGGTCAATGCAGAGTTGCTTGAACTTAGTTGTTTTCCATGTTTGAACTGTAACTGGTCTATTCTAACTAACATGATGCTTTTGATCATTTAGGCTGGTTTACTGCGACATATGGTGGACAAGATTCCCAATCAGTTTCTTTTGAACACTGCTACCTGGAGATTTTTTATTCCCACATTGTATCATAAATATCCAGATGATGATATTCTGCCATTTTACCTCCCTCTGTGAGCATTGATGTGGGCAGAATTGATGCCACAGTTGACTTAGATGTCACAGTTAATGTTTTGGAATTTGGTGAGAGTTCCAGTAGCATGCATATCAGTAGTGAGTTTTTACTATCCGTTTTTCTTTTACTGATTTTGTTTGATTTCAATTTCCAGTTGTTCGATTCATGAAAGGTAATCCTTTTGAAATGAAATAATATTGCACCATCTGGTTGTATTACAGTATATTGTCTGTGTTGTGTCAGGCTCTTAGCATTTCAGATGTTCATTTAATGAAAATTTTAGAAATGAAAACTACAGTTGCTTATACATTTTGGTGTGACCTCTAACTAAACTATTCTGTTTGATATGCTCAACATTTCATCATTGATTTAAAAATGAACTCTCATTATATACCAGAAATTTGTACCTTTGTGAAAATGCATGCATTTTCCACCTCTTAGTGTTTTTGTTACCATGAATTGCTTCTGCAGTCAGTTGCTGTTTCTGGAGCTGCAGTGGTGTCTGGGAATAATCTTGCTGGAAGAGTTGAGTTAGATTATTTCCGGTTCACCTTGAAGTGGAGCAAAGTTGGCAAACTACATACATTTATAGTTCAGGTAATCTGGCCTGTATTATATGGTTATTTTGTCTTTCAGCATTTCTTATTTTTTGTCTCCTAGTGTCATGGCCTTCAATTGCATGCACAGGCACCCCTTTAGCAAAATTTAGCTTGGAGTTTGTAATCTAAATGCTAGCTACAAAGTGAGCTTGAGAAATTGCTATCCTATGTATAGGAAGATATCTAGTTTTTATAAGGAAGATTCTATGATGCTAACTATCTGAAAAAACATCATTTTGTAATTGAAAAATGCCTTGATGTCATAAGAAACACCTACCTTATTTGAGCTTTTGTATCCATAGATTACTTGTGTTATTTCTTACCTTTTGGATGCCTGATCTGAATGCTAGTTTTGTTATTCTTGCAGGGTGTTATGCGGATCTTCCTGAAAATTTTGTTTGTCCCCTATGTGAACTCATATCTCGAACAAGGCTTCCCATTGCCTATCATCAAGGGTTTCTCCATCAGAGATGCATATATCCTCAGTTCCTCACTTCCGACTCAAGACTAATTGTTAGCTCTGATGTTGCCTTCGTTGAACCAGAGGTTATATTCCCTGTCTAAACCAATGAAGGTATCTGGTATAAAGTAGGTTTGCTGTTGAATCTGCGAAAACATGGCAATAACCATGAAATGAGTAGTGTAAATTCTTGTACATAGTAGCCTTATTCATTGTATAGTATTATACTGTTTTGGTTGTAAATTAACCTTACAATGTATACACGTCCATGAATCGATACAAATAGGCTTATAGGATCCATGCAAGTAGGTTTTTTAGTTGAATTGTTATAGTAGGTTTATATTGGAGAATTACTGGATTGTTGTATCTGCGATGCTTCCAAATGAACAATCAATATACTTGTGCACGCATCTGTATTTAATCTTTCACCTCTGTTTTTTTTTAACCGAAGCAGCAGGGGAGACCCCTACGGTATAAATCTTTCAGTTCTGTAAGACTGTAACTTGTGCTGAATTTTGCTTTGATGCTTGTAAAGATGTAATCATAATGTGACCGTTCAATACAAGCCTACTGCTGTTTGCTCTCGGCCGCTCCAGTCGACTCTGTTGTCGTATGATTGTGTCGGTCCTTGTATTAGTGGTAAGATCTTATGTGACTGCATGTCTGCATCAGTGGAAGCTTGAGCTGTTCTAGCCCTCGTCTCTCTAATTTTTTTTCAAATCTAGTATCTTCATGAAGGCATTAACAAAGTGCTCTTGTGCCCAGGGAGGGTGGAAGCGGGTGTGGTGCGCTATCGTGTCCAGGGAGCCGACTAGCCGTGGCAGCAGGTGGGCGAGCCCGTGAGCGTCGGGGCCGCAGCTGGGGAGCGCGGCAAGGTACCTGCCGCGGTCACCGGAGCTCCGGCGACTTTCCGCGGTAGGGGAGGATGGAAGGTGATTTCCGGCGCTTTTTGCGGTTAAGGTTGAAGCCAAATCTATAAATACGTTTGCGGATAGGCTAAATTTGCACACAAAAAACCGAGGTAGAAGAGGTTAAAAAAAGGGATGATTTCACATTAGTGTAACAGTGTAAGCGCAAATTGATGGTCTTGTCTAACCTTCTTCATTTGTACAGTTATCAGTTCATTTGCATGTTTGTTTGGCACTTTACAGAAAAATCCTTCACCAATCACAAAATCACTAGCCATTGCTTGATTGCATCTACTCCGGTGCGAGAACATCTTGTTATCCTCTAGCCAAGGCGCCGAGCTCAGAGCCTCAGAGCTCACCGCTAGGGATGGCAATCAGGCGCGGTGGGTACGGGTAGTACCCGTCCATACCTGTACCCGCTAGATGAAATCTCGCCCGCGGGCATATCCGCGAAGGGTCGCGTGCGATGAACCTCGACCGTACCCGTCGCCCACGGGCATACTCGTTTACCCGCCACACAAATAGCACTGCCAGAACTCCTTTTCAGCATTGACAGAACTATAAGGGGATGCCATTTGCTGGTACTGCTTTAGTGATGCAATGGAGAACTTTAAATTTTAAACAATTCATCTCACCAAGAAAATGAAGTTCAAAGTGATAACTGAATAAAGATTAAGTAAAACTTGAATGTATATGATATAAATAAAAACATGCAACCATGCTATGAAGAGATCATCTGCTTCTAGCACAACAGAATTAACATAATCTTCATCATTCTCATTGAACTTCCCAGCCATGTATCCATTACCATCAGAAGATGAGATACAGCTACAACAAATAGGACCCGCTACTAAAAAAAATAATTGATTACAACTAAGATAGGATAGTAGTGAAAAGCCAGTAAGCAAATATTGTTGTGTGGATGTCAAGATCAGTTTTCCATTTGCTGATCCTCACATATCAGTCTATAATTTGGTTTCAGAAATAAGGTGTACATAAATCATAAAAGGCCAAACGGAGATTGAGTTGACCAATTGAGTGACTTACAGGGCTCTGAATATCAACAACTTTTGCTCTGAATATATCAACCATGACATGTCAATCATAAGAAACAACACAGAATGATTCGTATTACAATTGTGCTTATCAAAATACCAACAACTAATTTAGTGACTAAACAAAGTTTTGATATTACGGAGATTACAAGTCAGCATATATTTTTACCTCAGGACGCTGATTCGGTTCAACATTTAGTTTTATAAGGATAAGCACAACAACAATAAACATTGGCACAAACATGCTCAAGTTCAAAAATTAAAATATAAATGTTTCATCAGTCATCACACATACTCAGGTTCAATAATTAAAATGGAAATAATTCGTAGTCATCACACATGCAGACATACACTGATACACACTAGTGAATGACAATTGAGTGATGTTGAAGAAGGTTTTGTAGTGCAGCCGGTTTGCTATTTAGAGTCAACGGTTGGAATTAGACGAGTCTTTGAGCTCTTCTTCAATGTCTTCAAGGCATGTCCATAAACCCTCAACTCCTCCTTCATCTAAAAAGTAAAACATTGCTTTACATAACTAGCACACTTGTCAGAGTTGCCATTTGATAAAATCAAATTATCGAAAATATCATATCACAAATCAACAATAAACTTTTAATTATATAATGTTTTCCTAACCTACTCCTATTATAAATGGCACACAAGTAGGCAGATTTTGAAACTAAATCATATCAAGAACCAAATCCTATTATAAATGGCACACAAGTGGATCTATATGGTCATATATATATCATAATTTACCCGGCAGTTAAATGGCACACAAGTTTTGGTTGGCTTTCAGTATGTTCTTTTTTACTGTCATTACTCCTTACCTGAGAATCAGTATTTGTAGTTGCTACTCACTAGATTTGTATATGGTTGGATGGAACTGCTGCTATTGGCACTGCTACTCACTAGATTCCTGACTCTCAGAGTTGAAGAACAAAACAAGTTCGGTTAAACAAGGGCAATCAGTAGGCACTACTGCTATTGGTGGTCCATTCACTCTTCTAAACCATGATGGGAAATCTGTCACTAAAAAGGATTTCTTGGGTAAATGGACACTGTTATATTTTGGGTTCACACACTGCCCTGACATTTGTCCAGATGAACTCCAGAAGATGGCTGCTGCTATTGATAAAAATTCCTCACTGCACTAAAAACTCCTGATTACCACACCTTTCTTTCCAGATATACACGTACACATCCAGATCAACCAGCGGATACCACATCATGATTAACACATGTTGATTACCACATCTTGAGATTCCCATCTTGATTAACACTAAAAATTCTTGATTACCACATATTGATAACACATATGATAAGCAGCAGATCAAGAACAAGCCTTGGGGAAGCAGGAGGTAGGACTTCTGGTGGCAAGAGGCAAGACGGATGTAGGTATCCGGTGGCACAGAAGTTGTTGAACCTAATGTCGACATACTTGATGTTGGGGAGGCAGAGGATGTGCTACAGGAAGTGAAAGGACAGGGGATGTCGCCTAGAGGGGGGGTGAATAGGCGAATTAAAAACTTTATAGCTAAATGCAGCGGAATAAAAATTTGCAGCTAAATAAAATCTCCGAATTTCTGAACAATCCGGAGTGTCAGGATATTCAATCCGGATACTCGGATAGTCCGATCCGAGGGTCCTAACCCGAGTGTCCGGGTTATTCAATCCGGATACTCGGATTATCCGGACTGTCGGGGTATTCAATCCGGATACTCGGATAGTCCAATCGAGGTCCTAACCGGAGTGTCCGGTATTCAATCCGGATACTCGGATTATCCGGACTGTCGGGTTCGAGGATTCGGATACTCGGATTGAGGACTTGAATGGAGATTTTAAATCTTTGCAATTTTTCAACAATCTACTTGAATACAAAAGATCTAAATGATGTCGGTACACGAGGGCATAGAAGATCTGGAGCCAAACACAACAAAAGAGTAGATCGGGCAATTTCAAGATTCAAAATCAAATGCTAAAGCAAGAGAAAGAAGCAAACTTGGAGGCGATGATTTTTCACCGAAGTTCGGATCCTTGAGGGGATCCTACGTCTCCGTTGAGGCGGCTCGGTCACACTTGAGCCGGGTCTCTTTCAACCCTCTTCCTCCGGTGTTGCACAAATGCACTCGCGGTCTTCACTCCTTTGATTCCTTCCCTTACGGAGGCGGAACCGACCTTCACAAACTTCCCACGGCCAACCACACAAAGCTCGGTGGCTCGTGGCGACCTCCTAGCCGTCTAGGAGTCCTCAACCTCCAAGAGTAACAAATGCTCACGAAGAACAAACTTGGAGATGAAATCAAGTGCTCAACCAACTCAAATCTCACTCAACAAACTCTTCCCAACCCTTCTCACAAGGGGATCACTTAGATCTAAGGGTAAAAGCTCCTCAAAGCCCCCACACACCCCTCAAAATCCACTCCAAAAACCTCTCCAAAAGCTCTCTCAAAAGAGAGGAAGGGCTATATATAGACCTCCCAAAAACTAGCCGTTGGGGTTGTTGCGCACAATCCGAGTCTCGGTTTCAATCCGGATACTCGGATTGGTGAAAAAACTAACAGAGAGACTCAATCCGGAGAGTCGGATGAATATCCGGATACTCGGATGATCCGGATAGTCCGGACTAACTCCGGATAGTCCGAATCAGACCTTGAGCAGCGATTTAAAAAGGAGCATAACTTTTGACTCGGACTCGATTTCAGAGATTTTGGACTCTCCGAAAGCTAAGAACGAGGGCTACACAACCAACAAGGTCTCACTACCCAAAACTAAAAGGATAACCACAGATTTCACAAAGAAACCAAGAGAGACCTACAACCCTCACTTTCCAAGCACTACCAACACCACTCTCTTTCTAAGATTCACAAGGATGGATCACTTGAGCACTTGACACATCTAAAAGTCATTCGACATCGCATCCCTCTTAATAGTACGGCAATCCTTAGACTCAAATTAAATCAAAGATAATATAAGTCTAGAACTAGTCACTTGCAGTCTTCTTTCTTGATGTCGATGCATGAAGACCTTCATCATATAATTGATGACATCTTCGCCTTGTCCAACTCGACTCGATTCACCTCATGAGACTCTCGTCCTATCAACCTTGACTTGATCATCCTCTCGACGATCTCCACGCCAAGTTGCTCTTGACTTAGTCCTCGACTCTTGGTGACACCGCCGTCTTGTTGACCTCGACAATGATCATCCTCCAAGATACCTTGGTCATCATATACAGACGGGACCTAATTCTTTCCAAACTACTCATGAAAGACATTAGTCCCAAAGGCTCAATAGATATGAATAGAGTTGATATTTGTGAGCAGTTGATTACAACAAGTGTTTCATATAAAGAAGCACAACACAAAATAGAAACACTTGACATAAGAAATGTTCTCTACTAAGTGCATCACGATGAATATGTAATTGATCTATATGCACTAGAGAGATAATTGCCAATATGATGAATCAATTAAATCATGGCAAGGATCACAGACTTTACTTAAATGAAGCACATGATAGAGTATACACGAATTGTACATGTGCAAATAACATTTGGAGTAAGAGTAAATATGTGATCCAACACTAGATAAACTTCACTAAGAGAATTGCATGAGAAGATATACAAATAAAACATGCATGCACCAAGTCAATCTATAGCAATATGAAGTTTAACTCTAGTTAATACATGCATACTATAATGAACTCAAATGAATATATATGCACAAATAAATATGACATGAACCAATGTGCATATATATAATCAACATGCTACTTGGAGTTCACTATGCATTTACACAAAAGGAATGCAATAACAAATATAGAATAGATACCAAAATTGCATACCTTATCTTTGCTTAACTATCCCATTTGATTTTCCTCTAAATAGATGAGACTGATACTCAACTAGGCAATAACAAGTTAGTCTCATAGCAATATAATCATATTAGAGGTTTGTCATTTGCTAAGCACTAAGTTAAGCATTTACTTAATTGCATAGATTGTCATTATAAGTGTTTGTCATTAATCACCAAAATAACATAAGTGCCTAGATGCACTTTCAATCTCCCCCTTTTTGGTGATTTATGACAAACCTATTATCAATTGCACCAAATGACAATATTAAGATATTTAGCATTAAAACAAGCATAAAGATACAATAAGAGATCATACTTACAAGTCATCCCTTTTTGTCAATCGATTAGGGGACAATTGATAAATCCATAAATTCTCCCCCTTTTGTCATTAATCCCAAAAAGGTGCTTAAAAGATTCTTATTGTATATTCAATAAAATCTGTTCTCCCCCTTGATTGCACACTCAATAAAAAAGATTAGGGAGAAATAAAATAAAAATAAGGAGCTAGTAATAGGACAATAATATTAAGCTCCCCCTAAATCTAGGCAAGATATGATACCAATTATTTCCAAGATTTAGGTAATAGATTTTTCTAGTTATACCAAATTAAAGAAGTCATGATTCTTAGGATATAAGTGATGCTTAAACATGACACACGAATATGATTTCACATATTCTTTAAACATCAAGATCATATAGCAAATTTATAATTTAAGCACATGCTTATGATCAAATCAAATTCTAACAATCAAGATCATATAAAGAAGATTACACAAGTAGGAATTGCTTATATGATCACAAGATGTATACAAGATCATGAATCAAGGTTGTATAAGTAAGATGCACTTTCATGATCAAGAATTTCATAAACTTATCAAGGGCATACCTCTTTGCAATGTGTCACCCATATGTACCTTTTAGTTCTTGATAATGCCGAATGCAAGTTAGATGACACTTCAAAACAATTTAGGATTAGAGGATACCTCTTGAAAGATACCAATTAATCATATCAATTGAAAAATACAACACCATTTAGAATAACACAATTTAGCATAATGGTGTGCACAGACATTATTGAATATGGTCAGAAAAGAAACACGTCCCTTTGTCGATTCTTGTCCACCGCATGTTCGAATTGGTCATGATCACCGCGCCCGGTCTTAGATCCCTCGTACTATGGAGCTCCTCTCCATTTCCTTCATCCCACCGTCGAAGGTGACCCCTTTTCCAATACCTTGAACATCAATAGACAAGCACACGATTTCCGGGAACAAATATCTTTTAATTTGACCCAAGTTAGTTTGATAATGTCTAAGTACAACATGCATGATATATATGATATACAAGACGATACTCTTTGCATGCAATTTAAAACAATTTGAAGATATCAATTGAAGATTTTATTACACCACTTTATAATGAAAATATTTGAAACTCATTCAAATTTAATCTTGATACCCACTTGTAAGAGAGACAATGAGTAAAACACATTCAAACTCACTCTTGAGCTTACAAGGGAAATTTTCTCTTTTCCATAATAAACTCCGAGTTATGCAAGAGAGAAAACATTTTGAGGCTAAGTTACAATTAAATCCAATTTCCAAAAGAACTTAGCCAAAAGATGCACTTTCATTAGAATGAAAACTTAAATAGATATGCTCCACTTTGAAGCTTGGAGCAATGGATAAGTTCACTTAGTTTTCATCTTGAAAGGCTTGCCAAGATTCCAATTTAAAACTCTTAAAGTCTCAAAAAGATGCAAATAGCAGCACAAAGTCGATTATAACTTTTAAACCATTGCTCAAATACAAAAATCATCAACGCGAACAGATCCGGCTAAATCCTCTTGAGGGTTATGAAGGCGAATATTGATTTGAGCAAAGGAGAAACCCCAAAAATAGGATGAACAAGATATTGCAAGAAAGTGTAGATAGCAATTTGAATTTGGGCGAAGCGGTACAACCGGATACTCGGTATTTTGATCCGAGTGTCAGGATAATCCGATACTCGGATATATTACCGGATACTCGGGTTGTTCACTTCATCCTAAAGCGAACATTTTGAATTTGGATCAAATCTTGATCAAATGAAGTCCAATAGCCATAAGATTTTGCAGAAATGATCCATGAACATCCAAGAGACTTTTTCCAAAAGGATTTTCTCAAATATCACCCTCCAATAAAAAATTAGATCAAAAGAAGCATAGGAGGTTTAGTTTTGACACTAAGTCAAATAAAGTCAACAATCTCGCAAATGAGTTCAAATAAATTTGAGAATTTTTTAGATATGAACTCCATATGTGAGAGAAGGTTTTCCGACAAGGATTTTCAATAAATAAATTTCATTTCGAGAAATATGATGAAAGATGCATATGAAACACACAAAAGATTAAGATTTTCACCAAATCCTCAAAATGGAACCAAATGGGTTTTGAATGATAATATGCACTTATATGGCTTCATATGATTTAGAGAGATGTTTATAAGCCTATTTGCATAATCAAATCCATTCAAATCGTAAAATCCAACTTAATGCAAGAGTATGCCAAATAAGATCGAAAGAGAGAAAAAGGCATAACTATTTCAAATTAAGTTGAAATTATTTGAAATTAGGCATAAACATTATTTAGACTCCCAAGAAACTTTTCCAAAAAGAATTTTCCAAAAAGGAGTCTCCAATCAAAAGATATGCCAAATTTTGCTTTGTAGGCATGATTTTTACTCAAAGAGAAGAAAAGTCAAAACTTTTTCAAATTGAGTCCAAATGGTTTGAAACTTTCCAGAAATAAACATTGGACTATTTATAAGGTTTCCCAATAAGAATTTCATTAAAAGAAATTTTCTTCAAAAGATATGACAAAATGCACTTTGTAGATTTGAAAAGAAATTGAATTTTCGCCAAATGTTCAAAATGCATTCCGGATTGAAATTTATGGAGATTTGAGCTTTCATAGCTTTGTATGAGTAAGAAATACTATTTCAATCCAAGATATACAAAGAAATCCAATTCAAATAGCGAAATCCACAAAATGCAATAACGGGTCATTTTGGGTGAAATGGATGATTTTGGCCAAATTCAAATGGCTATAACTTTTGAACGGTTGGTCGTTTGGAAAAACTTTGAACTGAAGAAATGCTTAAAATGACCAACCCTATGAGTTTTGTATTGACCACTTTTTCAAACTCCAAATAGATTTTGCTTTAGAAAAATTTGAAGTTAAATGCAAAAGCAAGATCACAAAGATCTTTTTAAGCCAAAGTTTGACTTTTAGCTTCTAGCCAAGGGTTAGATACTTGAAAACATTTGAAATGCATTTGAAAACATTTTTAGAAGACTATTTTCATAAGATTTTGCATTTCAAGCAAATATTTTGCTTTTAACCCTTTTTGAAGCAAGTTAAATAGGAAATAGTTTTTCATAAAAAGCCTTAAAATACAACTCAATTTGGGTTTCATGCAATTTCAATTTCCATGGCTTAGAATTGATTATCAAGATGGTTTCTAGCCAACATTTATAATGAAATCCAACTTGAATGCTAAGATTTGAGCAAAATGCTTGAATAAGCTATTTTAGTTCAAACCAAAAATTTTTCGGGCTAAAATTGATTTCAATATAGAATTTTCATTTTGAAAGCTTGTAAAACATTTGAAATACATATTAGAATACTTTTACAAAGCTTTTCACAATTTTGGGCCTTTTAAACATAAGATTTGACTTTTAACCAAAATGGTCCTTTTGAAATAGCTATTTGTAAAACAAAGCCAGATATTTCAACACAAGATTCAAATGAAGAATAAGATGAGATATAGAGATTTGAATTTTGTGTATGAGTCTAAGATACCATTTTGAACCAAGATACTACACAAGATCCGGTCCAAACGGAGAAACTCACTAAGTGCAATAATATGACAATTATGGGTCAAATATAGTTTTTCGGCGAGTTTCAAAATCAAATAACTTTCACTAGGTTGGTCTTTTGAAAGTCTTTTGAACACAAGAATTGTTAAGAATGACCAACTCTAGGATTTTTGTTTTGGAATTACTTTCAAATTCATTTTACATTTAATTCTATGAAAATTATAAGTTTAAATCCAAAACAAGATACTACTATCTAGATTTTGATCATGAAACTCATTTTCTTTTCAAAATAGATTTTGTGAAGCCAAAACCTTTGAAAAACATTTCAAATATATTTTTATACATTTTGCAACTAGTTTTTCACAAGAATACTAATGGTATACAAAATTTTGACTTTTGGCTAAATGGCTTGATTTTGAAATATATATTTGCACTTATATAAATATGGGCACATGTAGGGATGTAATATACATGGTTATGATTTAGCAATCCCCCTTAATGTGCCACAATCCCAAACTTACTCAAGATTGCAATCAAAACAACTAATAAGCATGAGCAAGCATATAATCAAGCAATCTAAATTGATTTTCATGAATAATGCAATATAACCTACACAAGGCTATAAGCTATAAGAATCAATTTAAATACTTGTTACCCGAGATGGCATTGGTTTATGATTGAAGTGAATGTCTTCAAGCTTGGCTTCTTTTTGCACATGATGGAATCATTCTCTTGATAAGCCAAAACTTCCAATGCATCTCCAAGCACCTACAATTCTTTTAGGCACTTGTTGGTACCCAATTTTTGTTGGGTCCAAAAATGTTAGTCACAATAGATTTAGGAACCCAAATGGCCCTAACATTAATAGTCTTAGGTGAACTAACATGACTAGCAATGGATTTGCGATTGTTATTACTCCTAAGCGAATTATTGGAATTGAATTGAGGAGGCTTAGGAGTTTTAGCATTTTTAGCAAATCCATTTCTAGTTTGATCCTTTCTAAGCACATAATAATCATTACAATGCAAGGGCTTAGAAGATCTAGCAAATCTAGCAAATGGTTTGCTATTGTTATTTTCTAAGCACATGATCAACATGATTTTCTTGGTCTTAGGAAGTCTAGCATTTTGAGCAAATACATTTCTAGATTCATTTCTCCTAAGCAATTGAATATCATAATTTTGCAAATACTTGGGAGAATCGACAAACTTGGCAAACACATTGCCATTTTTGTCCTTCCTAAGCAAATAATGATCATTGACAATAATGGGCTTAGGAGTAATACCTTTGGGACAATCCTTACCGATGTGCCCCTTTTCTCGACAATTGTAGCAAGTAGGCTTTGAGCGTCTCTTGTTCTTCTTGACTTGCTTCTTGCCGGTGTGCCTCTCGGTTGATGGTTGTGGCTTGATCTCCACTTTATGAGGGCACACGGAGGCGAGGTGTCCCTTCTTGTTGCAAGCAAAGCACTTGATGATCTTCGAATGTCTTTCGTTGTGCCTTGTCTTGCTAGTCTCCCTCTTGGAGATGTAGCCGAGTCCTCGCTTATCTTGAGGCGCCCTTGGCTTGCTCAAGATCTCGTCGAGAACGGCTTTTCCCTTTACGCACTTCTTCAAGTCATTTTCTAATCTAATGACTTGGGCCTTGAGCTCATTGTTTTCCTCTACAAGATTAGTCTCAACATGCATAGAGGAAGTGGAAACATTTGAATTTGAGCAACAAGGTAAATCATTGCAAGAGGTGGGCATATTAATTTTAGATGAAATGCTAGAATTAGAAATTAAGCATGGCATATCATCAATTAAATCACATGTAATTCCTATGTCCACCTTAGGCTTATGAATTTCTTTGGAAAGGAGGGATTCATGATTTTCTTGAAGCATGTTATAATCATTTTGAAGTGATTCATGTTCAAGCTTCAAAATTTTATATTTCTTTTTCTCCTTTCCAAGACATTTATTGAGCTCCTCTAGCAAATTCATAAGTTCATCATAAGTGAGCTCATCATCATCATCGTCACTTACCTCATTCTTACCTTTCGCCATGAAGCAACGGATTTGTGATGGAAGAGCATCTTCATCGTCACTTGAGGCGGAGGTTGAGGTTGATGGAGATGTCGGTTCTTCATCACTTGAGCTTGAGGTGGAGCTTGATGTTTCATCTCCCGACATCTCTTCCTTAGTGCAATCCTCAATAGAAGTGGATGATTCAAATAGTTCTTGAAGCTTTATCCACATTTCATGAGCGCTCTTGAGATTGCATATTCTATCAAAAATTTCATCGCTCACAACACAAAATAAAACATTAGTAGCTTGAGCGTCGAGATGTAGGCATTTCCTCTCTCCTTCGGTTGGAGCAACTTCATTCAACGGAGAGGAAAAGCCGACATCTACGATCCACCATATTTGGGGCTCATGGATTTAAAATGAGAAGTCATAATTAATTTCCATGAAACATAATTTGTGCCATCTAGCACAAGTGGATTATGTGAGTGTTCTAATCCTCTAGTCGACATCCTTTACTCTCTAGACGGTTAAGTCTAATAAAAGAGAGACCTTGCTCGATACCAATTGAAAGGACGGGGATGTCGCCTAGAGGGGGTGAATAGGCGAATTAAAAACTTTATAGCTAAATGCGTGGAATAAAAATTTGCGCTAAATAAAATCTCGAATTTCTGAACAATCCGGAGTGTCAGGATATTCAATCGGATACTCGGATAGTCCGATCCGAGGGTCCTAACCGGAGTGTCCGGTTATTCAATCCGGATACTCGGATTATCCGGACTGTCGGGGTATTCAATCCGGATACTCGGATAGTCCAATCAGAGGTCCTAACCGGAGTGTCCGGTATTCAATCCGGATACTCGGATTATCCGGACTGTCGGGTTGAGGATTCGGATACTCGGATTGAGGACTTGAATGGAGATTTTAAATCTTTGCAATTTTTCAACAATCTACTTGAATACAAAAGATCTAAATGATGTCAGGTACCTGAGGGCATAGAAGATCTGGAGCCAAACACAACAAAAGAGTAGATCGGGCAATTTCAAGATTCAAAATCAAATGCTAAAGCAAGAGAAAGAAGCAAACTTGGAGACGATGATTTTTCACCGAAGTTCGGATCCTTGAGGATCCTACGTCTCCGTTGAGGCGGCTCGGTCACACTTGAGCCGGGGTCTCTTTCAACCCTCTTCCTCCCGGTGTTGCACAAATGCACTCGCCGGTCTTCACTCCTTTGATTCCTTCCCTTACGGAGGCGGAACCGACCTTCACAAACTTCCCACGGCCAACCACACAAAGCTCCGGTGGCTCGTAGGCGACCTCCTAGCCGTCTAGGAGTCCTCAACCTCCAAGAGTAACAAATGCTCACGAAGAACAAACTTGGAGATGAAATCAAGTGCTCAACCAACTCAAATCTCACTCAACAAACTCTTCCCAACCCTTCTCACAAGGGGATCACTTAGATCTAAGGGTAAAGCTCCTCAAAGCCCCCACACCCCTCAAAAATCCACTCCAAAACCTCTCCAAAAGCTCTCTCAAAAGAGAGGAAGGGCTATATATAGACCTCCCAAAAACTAGCCGTTGAAATTGGTTGCACAACCGGAGTCTCGGATTTCAATCCGGATACTCGGATTGGTGAAAAAAGGCTAACAGAGAGACTCAATCCGGAGAGTCGGATGAATATCCGGATACTCGGATGATCCGGATAGTCCGGACTAACTCCGGATAGTCCGAATCAAGACCGAAAGCGGCTCGACTAAAACGAGCATAACTTTTGACTCGGACTCGATTTCAGAGATTTTGGACTCTCCCGAAAGCTAAGAACGAGGGCTACACAACCAACAAGGTCTCACTACCCAAAACTAAAAGGATAACCACAGATTTCACAAAGAAACCAAGAGAGACCTACAACCCTCACTTTCCAAGCACTACCAACACCACTCTCTTTCTAAGATTCACAAGGATGGATCACTTGAGCACTTGACACATCTAAAAGTCATTCGACATCGCATCCCTCTTAATAGTACGGCAATCCTTAGACTCAAATTAAATCAAAGATAATATAAGTCTAGAACTAGTCACTTGCCGTCTTCTTTCTTGATGTCGATGCATGAAGACCTTCATCATATAATTGATGACATCTTCGCCTTGTCCAACTCGACTCGATTCACCTCATGAGACTCTCGTCCTATCAACCTTGACTTGATCATCCTCTCTGACGATCTCCACGCCAAGTTGCTCTTGACTTAGTCCTCAGCTCTTGGTGACACCGCCGTCTTGTTGACCTCAGCTTAATGATCATCCTCCAAGATACCTTGGTCATCATACACAGACGGGACCTAATTCTTTCCAAACTACTCATGAAAGACATTAGTCCCAAAGGCTCAATAGATATGAATAGAGTTGATATTTGTGAGCAGTTGATTACAACAAGTGTTTCATATAAAGAAGCACAACACAAAATAGAAACACTTGACATAAGAAATGTTCTCTACTAAGTGCATCACGATGAATATGTAATTGATCTATATGCACTAGAGAGATAATTGCCAATATGATGAATCAATTAAATCATGGCAAGGATCACAGACTTTACTTAAATGAAGCACATGATAGAGTATACACGAATTGTACATGTGCAAATAACATTTGAGTAAGAGTAAATATGTGATCCAACACTAGATAAACTTCACTAAGAGAATTGCATGAGAAGATATACAAATAAAACATGCATGCACCAAGTCAATCTATAGCAATATGAAGTTTAACTCTAGTTAATACATGCATACTATAATGAACTCAAATGAATATATATGCACAAATAAATATGACATGAACCAATGTGCATATATATAATCAACATGCTACTTGGAGTTCACTATGCATTTGCACAAAAGGAATGCAATAACAAATATAGAATAGATACCAAAATTGCATACCTTATCTTTGCTTAACTATCCCATTTGATTTTCCTCTAAATAGATGAGACTGATACTCAACTAGGCAATAACAAGTTAGTCTCATAGCAATATAATCATATTAGAGGTTTGTCATTTGCTAAGCACTAAGTTAAGCATTTACTTAATTGCATAGATTGTCATTATGAGTGTTTGTCATTAATCACCAAAATAACATTCATTAATCACCAAAATAACATAAGTGCCTAGATGCACTTTCAGGAAGTCGATGGAACGACGGTTGTTGCTGACGTCGAGCTCGTGGAGGATATGTAGCAAAGGGAGCGTGCCCGCAAAGCGGTTGGAATTGAGGTGGAGGAGGGCGAGGTCTGAGAGGAGGCCGAACTCGTTTGGGAGCGTGCCGACGAGGTCGCCGTGGTTGAGGTCCTATCGAAGGAGGATGTTCTCTAGCTGCGTCTTCTTATGGTAGGAGGCGGCTTAGGGTAGGGAGGGAGACCGGACTTTAGAGGTGGCTCGACCGCTCGGGATAAGGATGCAGGGCGGTCGGCGGTAGGGAGGCGATGGGGGAGGACCATGGCCCGTGGGAGAGGAAGCTGGATCTGGAGATTTGGGGGAGAATGCAGCTGTCGGCGCTCAGCAGCCCTAGGGTTTTCTAATGTAGGCCCCACATGCCAGTGTATTTCACAGGTAAACAGGTATAACGGGTACGTGTATAGTTTACTCATACCCGTACTTGTTTATCTGGTGGACAAAAAATTAGTCACATTTTTAGACTCGTGGGTAAAAATACGACCTCATACCCATATCTATTCGAGTATTTAACCGTGGGCTCGGAGATAAACGGACACAATTCCATCCCTACTCACCCTCACCCCTCATCCCTCATCGCAACCCAAAGCCCAAAACCCGTTCGTCTCCATCTCCAACCGACCACCTCCTCCCACATGCCCTCGAATTTTTATTTTAAATAATATAATTTTTTATTCAAATTGCAAAAATATACGTCCATCTCAAAAAATTACAAAAATATACTTTTGTCGCACGTGTATGGGGCGATCGCCCCATATACGGGCGATCGGTGCCGCTCTGAACGCGCGATATTTCCTCTGTCTGCGGTCAGTTCCTAAAAATCATAAATTTTTCATATGATGTCGGATGAAGATGAACTTTATATGAAAATTGTAGCTATCGATGGGATCTACAACTTTTGTATACAAACTTTTTTAATTTGAATCTATTTATATGGTCAAAAATGGGATAGAATGTTCAGATTTAAAAACAGATCTGTTTTTAGATCTGAAACTTCTATCTTGTTTTTGGCTATCTAAATTAATTCAAATGAAAAAAATTTGTATACAAAAGTTGTAGATCCCGTCGAGAGCTACAATTTTCATATAAAGTTCATCTCCATCCGACATCATATGAAAAAGTTATGATTTTCTTTAGGAACTGACCGCAAACAGAGAAAATATCGCACGTTGAAAACCGCACCGATCCGGGCGACAAAAGTATATTTTTGTAATTTTTTGAGATTGACGTATATTTTTACAATTTGAATAAAAAATTATATTATTTAAAATAAAATTCCATGCCCTCTCCCCTAAATCCACCTCCCCTTTCTCCCTCCCCTCGCTCCGCCTCACCCACCGCCTCCTGTCCCCCACCTCCGCCTCCGCCTCCCGCTTCCAAACACTAGCCGCAAAGAAGCCAGCTGTCTCCACCGTATCTGGGGCCGGCGGCGGCGGCGGTACAGGGGGTGGATTGCTGTCAGTGCTCGACCGGGCTCTGGCGGACGACGAGGAGTACCGCCGCGCGCGCCCAGGTACAGCGCAAGGGCGTGGAGGTGGAGGGGTACGCCGTCGAGGGGGTCTCGGTGGGCGGGCACGAGACCTGCGTCACCGTGCCGTCCCTGAATGTCGCCTTCGACATCGGCCGCGGGCAGCTCTTCGCCGTGTGCCAGGACTACCTCTTCATCACCCACGCACACCTCGACCACATCGTGAGCACCCGAACCCTGTTCCGACTCGTCTCATCTCTATTCTACTTGGTTTTCGTGTGCCCCTCTAGCTAAATTTGGGTGCACCATTGCGCTAAGTGCGGTTCTTAAAGGTCTCAGGGAAATAGCCAATCTAAGGATATTGTTTCAGACTTTCAGTACTTGTTGGGGAAAAATGTTGCGTGCCTTAAGTAACAATGTATAGATGTTCCAATCTTCATTTTGTTCAGTTGTAACTTGCAAGTAATCCTTTTGCATCTCGAATGAACTATCATTTGGGAACCGTTTGGTTAATATGGTATTTAGTCACTAGTCCACAGTAAGTTAATTTGCCAAGCAAGATAATATCGTGAGGGATAAGATTTTCATCACCAAAGTTGTGATATGTTAGCCTAGTTGCGATGTTTAAATAATCTCATCTTACTCTGTCACTTGCATTTGGGAGGGATAGCAAGAGCTTCTTAATTGTGCCCTCTTATTTCTCCTCTGCAAAGAAAGGTGAGATGTTCCATTGTTTGATTTTTCAGTGTCGTATATGCTTCAGTACCAGTGTTACTATTGCTGCTGCGACGTGATGCCACCTTATAATTTCTCTTGCTCATCCACATTCACATCCACCTGCACTACAAAAAGATCAATAACACATCAAATTTTCTTTTCTAATTGACTCAGGGTGGTCTTCCAATGTATGTAGCAACTCGTGGCCTCTACAACTTGAAGCCTCCGACTGTATTTGTACCACCATGCATCAGAGATGATGTTGAGGAGCTACTTCAGATCCATCGTAGAATGAGCCAAGTTGATCTGAAAGTTGAATTAGTTGCACTTGATTTGGGTATGGAGACCATTTTACCATTTTTTTTGTGTGTTTTCTCCTTGTTTGTTTCTTAAAATGCAACAATTTCTTCCAGGAGAGACATATGAAATACGTAATGACCTTGTTGCCTGACCATTTCAAACTCACCATTCTATACCCAGCCAGGTACCACTCCTTAAATCAATCGAACAATTAGAGTTAGCAGGCAGGTACTTCTAGTTCTTGAACATATTTAATGCTTATTGTCTGTCTTTTTCCTTGTGAATATCGTAAAGGGTTATGTCATCTACTCCTTTCGAAGAAAGTTGAAAAAACAGTATGCACACTTGAAGGGTAATCAAATGATGAAATTGAAGTAATCAGGCGCTGAGGTGAGCTATTGACCTAATCTCAATTAGGAATATTCTTTATGTTGTTATTCACTTCATGTTTTTATATTAGATTACAGATCCCATACTATACCTAGAAGTTGCCTTTACTGGAGATACAAAGTCTGATTTTATTCTTGACCCACGAAATGCAGATGCCCTGAGAGCAAAAGTTCTAATAACTGAGGTATTAGCTTTAGTTTTGTTGTGCCTAGGATTTTTGTTTTCTTGAAAGGACCTTTCAAATGTAGCATTTTTGTACTTGCTCCAAAACCTGTCAAATATCAATAAACAAGAAATAATAAGATAATTGAATGGTGTTCCTCAAGTATCAAAAGAAGTTTAGAAAGTGAGCTTTGTAATATGGTACCATTGCTTATATAAAACCTCCCATATCCTACTCGTTTGTTATACATAAGAAAAGAACTTCTGTTAGTTTGTTCATCAGAGAGTACTTCAAATCTAAAACATGACAAAAGCAATTTGAATTTCCTCCATTTGGTCTATCATTTGGTACCAACATCATCTGACATTTTGGCAGGCGACCTTCCTGGATGACCAAATTGATGTTGATCATGCTCGGGAGCATGGCCACATGCATCTGTCTGAGGTAGATGGTTCCCATATTGACACTCCCTAGCCATGTTAATGAGCTGTGGGGCAATCCTGAATTTCCTGATGATTAGAGAAGATTGTATATAGTGTGCTATCGGTCACTAAGCTACACTGGTTTTGTGGTGTCTAGATAATGGAACATTCCCAATGGTTTAGAAACTAGGCAATTATACTCAACCATTTCTCTAATCGATAGTCTTGAGGTATTAGTCAATAAACTATCAAATCATTGTCAATGCCCAACTTATCTGACCAAAATGACTATTTTGTAGGATATTCAACAGGCTGTTTCCAGGCTACAACCGAAGTTATGCTCGAAGGTTGTTGCTCTGACAGAAGGCTTCAAATCTGAATATAGTTTAAGTGTATAGAAGTAGAACACGTGATGTTTCTCGCCCTGATTCAGTGAATGTATGTTCACATTAGAAACTGGCATTTCATTAAAAAAAAGGTATCTTATAGATATGGCTGTTTTGTGTGGTCATATGTATGTCTCTTATATTTTGCTCCTAATCTTAGAAAATAAATTTTGTACAGCTTGATAAATATTTTGATGGGAGACGTATTTTTATGCTTGCGCATGTAGGAGATTCTGTACAATACAGAACCTTTTCTTAGATGTTCTCCAGTTTTCAAATTACAAGGTGGAAAAATGTCTATTACAATACTTAAAAAGTGCAGTGCAAAATACACAGAAGTGCATATACTTCTGCATTTAATATAATAAGTCCTAAAGTGGCATATAGTATATTACTTGATAAACCATCTATGCAGGCATATACTTGTGTTATTGCAGTACCATATCTTCCCTGAAAACATTGATCCAGCGATGGGTTTGTTCTTTGCAAGCCCCTTTTTCTTCTATTCTGCTAGTTTTGATGTTGCTAGGACAGCGTGCCTGCTAGTACCTGGTTATAGCATAACGAGCTATCTTTGCATCAATGCCTTCTTCACTTACACTCTCCGTGGATTCATTATCAGTGGAGTAATCATCAGGATCTTTGCGTGCGGGAATGATGAATATGTCGGATTCATCAGGTAATCTGAAGCTGACTCTCCTGGCTATGCTGTTTTGGCTCCTCAGAGAGATTCTATCGATGGAGAAGCTATCCCGGACATTAGGAGAGTTCTCACGAGAGCAATCCAGGTTAAGCCGGCAGACCTTCGGAGAGTGTCTCCGAGGTGATGGTGCCCCAATTGCCTCTGCCTCGAAGCTCTGTGGGTAATACATAATGTCTTGAAGAGTGTCTTGCCTCACTTCTGCCCTGATTGCGTTGGTCTGGTAACGCTGCTGCTTCCCTTGAACGCATCTGGGATTCGTTCTGCCGAAAATTGCTTTGACAAGGCAAGAACCACAGCTCCGTAGGCCCATCTTTTCCCTCTCTCTTAGGTGATGGAATGGGATTGTATATGGCTTGAGCAGTCCATGTTAGTGCCCTAACAAATGCATTTGTAGATATGGCATGTGCACATGCTTACTACCTTGTCTGTGTGTCTTGCATGGACTAGCCTATGCCAAACCTTGGTAATGTCAAAGTAGGACAAATCACGGTGATGAGAGCAAAGAATGTGCAAAAGGAGACATAAACACTTAGCTTGGATTAGCTTCGGCAAGGCTATTGATATTTTAAAATGAACTTCAAAGATCATCTTGGTGCTATTGTTGTTGTCATGACTGCTAGTGAGGGATGTCAATCATGATAACCCTGCTTAAATTTGGAATTTAGTATAGGACATTAGCGGAGTATATGAAGAGCTATTTGGAATCCTGACAACAAAAATGTGGTTGGTAGTGTGTAAACTAGGCAATCTTGTCAGTACCTGTGTTCCGCACATTGTGATTGTGTTGGAACTCAAAGTGAAAACATAGGATATCCACTGCTACCACTGTGTAAAGGAAGATTCATAGAAACAAAAAAAAATATCCAAAATATAGGTTTCTTCACTGTCCTAACATCATTGTTGTTTACTCTTCTTGGTCTCTTGCTTGTAGATGTTTTTAAATTGTGGGGTAGTGAAATGCTTGACAAGTGCAAGCCTCTTGAATCCGTTGTTAATTAAATCAAGCTTCTTTTCTGTGCTAACTCAAACATCATTTTTGTTTACTCCCTGTCTCTTCTTGGCATTACATAATTTTAAACTGTTGGGAAGTGAAACGATTGGCAACTACTGAAGCTCGCTGATTAAGTTAGATTTGCTATGCCTGCAGATAATTTCTTGGGCATGTAATATGACATAATGTCCATGCGTATACACCATTTATTTTGTGTTCACTGTTGACATTTGCTATTTTTTTTTATCACATTGCGAACTCAGGGTATTTGAAGATGAGCTTGTTAACATTTGCTCCTTACTGTTACCCAAATATAAGGCATGCTAACTAGGAGTAGCTCTGAAAACACAGATATTGTTGAATTCATATTACTGATCAAGGTGACGATGAGTGGTGAGAACAAATAGTATTTTTAGTGTATACACAAATTCTGGTTTTTTAGAATAATACATTTTTAAATAAAATTGCAGAAAAAAATATGTCAAAAAAATTAAATAAATATACCGACAGAAGCTTTTCATCGGCCTATCATGGATTAACTTGGCGATAGACTTTTGTCGCTGATTCATTTAGTCGACAGGTCCATTTGTCATTAATTCGTTTGGTTGATAGGTCCATTTGGCTGGTAGGCTTTTGTCGTTAAATGAATTGGCGACATAAGTATATTTATGTAACTGTTTTTTAACATGTTTTTCTATAATTTTATTTTTAAATGTATTATTTAAAAAATCCACAAATTCTTACCAAAATTCCACGCGCCATTTACTTGACAAAATCACCAATGCTCTATAACAATAGTAATCACAAACAGCATCAGTAGTTCTTCACGCTTCCTGTAATTGTAAGTTCTATTTTGCTCGGGACATCAAGACATTGAGTGGCAGGGCTGGCAGCAAGATCACCGTGGAAAGCTTGCCGATAGTAAGAATTCTTGTTCCATGCTGCATGGCCTGCTACTGCTAGTTTCGCCATTGATCATTTGAGTTGGTGCACAGTATACCTCAGCTGAACTCCCTTGTTCAATGTCTCTTAATCCTACCAACCTTTCCAGCCTCACCTCCACTTGCCGCTTTGTTGGCCTCTTTCGCCCCTTCAAACTTAGACCTAGGGGTATTAAATTCAGTTTTTTCAGTTTAAAAAAATTTCGGTTTTTTAAAACTGGAAACCGAAATTGTCGCTTCAAATTTGAAAACTGAATCGAATAAACCGAAAAAATTCGGTTCGGTTTTTCGGTTAACCGCAAAAGGTGCTAGCATTCAGATGATCATATCAGAAAAATTCGGTGATTTAGGCACAAACAAAGAGTGATTCAGATCAATAAAGGGTTTAGGCTATAGTAATACATTATCTGGATTCATCAATAAGTGATTTGCTTAAGAATAAACACTAGAATACTACTAATCCACTACAATAATAGCTCAATTGTGTGCACGTATTGAGAGTTTACATCAAAATTTTGACAAGCTAGTCACTGAAAGTTGGAAGATGCCGCGTCGAGGGAGGATGCTCTGCTAAGAGGTTGAGGCCGCCGCCGCCCGAGGACCGTGCGGCCAAGGTCACCACTGCCTTCGCGTGTCAAATCTGGCCGCCGCCGAGTGCCTCTGCCCGAGCGACCTCATGGCCTTTGTTGACTGGGGCGGTGCCCTGTCGGACGCGACCCTCCACGCCGTCCAGTCCCGCCTCCGCCAGACCGCCACCACAACCTTCTTGGCCGGGTCTGGTTGTCGAGCGCCTCCACGTATCATACCCGGTCGAATCTGGTCACGGGTGGTGTGGAGTGGCCGGATCTTGACGACTGATGCCCGGTGGACCGCGAGGCCGAGGAGGCGAGCTGGCGAGGAGTGGAGTCCGTTCGATGGTTCCCTAGGGACTCCTCGTGGGTGGAGTGGAATCCGCTCGCTCGGTGGTGCCCGGTGGACCGCGAGGCCAAGGAGGCGAGTGGAGTCCGCTCCTTCGCAACTCGCAAGTGGAGTCTGCTACTCTGTCGTCTTCACGTATTTGCTTCGGATGCTTCCGCTGGAAAGACCGAAAGAGTGGAGTCCACGAGGAGGTGAGTGGCCGAGTGGAGTCCGCGTGTTCGGCTTGTTCGGCTTTTCGGTTAATGCTAGTTGAAAACGGAACCGACAGCCGAAAACCGAACCGAAAACCGAAATAATCGGTTAATTCGGTTCAGTTTTTGGGTTTCGGTTTTTTTATGCCCACCCCTACTTAGGGTCTGTTTGGTAGAGCTTCAGATCTCAACTTCACCTGAGATCTGAAACTTGTAGGCTAAAATAAAGTGAATTAAGTTTATATTTTTTGTCTAAAATTTGAAAAGATGACCCATCTAAACACTCTTAATATACTCACAGATCCAGCTCCACGGATCTGGTGAAGTTAGAAATACCCAGCTCCACCCCTACCAAACACACCCTTAGACGCGTCGATGCCAGTGACGCAACTTCTCTCGCATTGTCCATGCCCTCTGAGATCACTTGGGTCTAATATCTCATAGAGCTTATCCTGTATCATTAGCAAGTTGAATAGTGCAATTAGACTGACATTATCTGATGATGTGAATACAGTTGGCTTCTTCCTTGTGAGCGTCACTTTTATGGATCAATCTACTTGTTTGGTAGTACCCTGGGTCCGGTACCCAAATGTGCCTTCAAATTGCTGTTGTCGCACCTCCTTGATCAATTGGAATACCTCGAGAGGCTCCAAAGTCCGATACTTTTGCTGTAAAGCGATCATCGAGTAGAATGTTGCAGACTTAACATCCCTGTGAATTATTGATACAGAAGCAGATGAATGTAAAGGCCAAAGCTTGAAGCTTCAAGGGCAATCCTCAGTCTGTCCCTCCATGACAAGTATTTAGGTCCTTCAACATGGAGATGATTGGAAAGAGTCCCATTTGAGATGAACTCATACACAAGCAGTGGAACTCGTGTTTCAACATCCAAACAACCGCACAAAATTTCGATGATTGATTTGTGAAAGGATGGCGACCTCATTTATGAAATCATCGATCTCCTTTTGGACTGTAATATTTTATTTCTTGATGGCAACGACACGTCGGTTTGGTAAGATGCCTTTGTAGACGGTGCCATGGCTGCCACTGACAAGCTTGCCCATCTCGTCAAATTGGTTTGTTGCCTTCTCGAGCTCTTCTAAGCTAATAAAGATCATTTCAGCTATCACTTCATCAACCAATTGTTGTAATAATCCTGCTTCTCCTTGAAGAATAGTGCTTCAGTTTCTTGGCCCTCCGTGCCTTGAGCATGTACGTCATAGCGAGGGGGGGTAATGGAAAACAGAGATGGAACGGCTGTGCCGCAGCTACCTCCTATCGCCACAAGCAAAGCTGTGAACAGGAGCCAATGTCAACTCTGGATTTGTTCTACGACAAAAGAATGGGATAAAAAAACTTGTGAATTGAAGAGAATTTCTTCGTATCGGTCGGTTCACACCCGCCCTCGGTTTGGGGCCTATTCTGATAAGCGGCAGCTCGGATCCACTGCTATAATACATATGCTACAGTGATACACTGTGGATATAATACATACACAATATTCGGACTGATTTGGACCATCTGATTTAGATCTAGCGGTCGATAGTGCAACTACTTAAGTTACAGCTATGTTACCAACTGCACAGGAATCGTGTCCGGGTTTGGGCATCACCCTAAGTTCCCGCCCGGACACCAGCACATAAACGATCCTGGCTTATTTATGGTTCGACGTCTAAAAGGCAAAGGAATGTACATGCTTTGCTGCTTTTTACCTGACACCCATTTGTAACGTAAGGGTTGCCTTCGTGCCCGTGTTCGCACTGGCAGGAGTAGCCGCCATGAGAATTGCTGGTAGAGTGGTGGCAGAAGCTATTGCTGCTGCGACAGGCCGTGTGAGATCCACGTCTCGGACACCCCGACTTCCCTAGCGCCCAGTCCAGCAGGGCCGGCACCACCGGCTGGTCTCCATCGCCGCGACTGTCCGGTTGCGTCACGACTCACGAGCTTACTGGCGTTCCCGCCGAACCACACATTATCCGTGATGAACACCAGCGCGGATTTGTTAAATTAGGAAGCCGGCGTGGTGCTTCCGAAGGAGAACAACTGAATTGTCATACGACGTGAGGCCTAAGTAGATGGACGACTGGCAGCAGCCAACGCCCGCGCACGATCGAGTCCGCGGATTCCGCGAACGCGTGCCGGTCGGGCGGTGGATGGCCGTCGTTCGGCCGCGCCCCTATAAATGGGTAACTAGTGTTCGGCTGGAGTCACAAGTTAATAACGCTAAAAACTAAATACTAACAGTAGCATGAGACTCTAGGGAATTAATTGATGCGTGCTTAAAGTAAATAAGCTATATCTCTACTATAAAAGGGGACTAGCCAACACACTACTATCAAACTATATCTTTGATGCACTGTCTTATATGCATTTTTTTTTTGTCTTGGGCAGGAAGTTGTGAGCCCTTCAATTGCGCGGATCTGCCCACACGTGGGTAATTTGGCAGTCTTAAATACAAGGTTGTTCAATTGCTCTTTCAAATGTCTTAAACATATACTCATGGACCCTCCTTTTCCACCAGAAGATAGGCCCTAATTGTTTTGCAGTCATGTGCTTTGGACTGAATCTTGTAGGAAGAAGCCAACAGAATATGAAGATGATGAGGTATCAGAAACGACCAGTCCAAAGAAATCCCCTGAGGAGGAATATTTGGAAACTGAAAAGAAGGTTCCCACCGAGTAACTACTGATTGATTGCTTGGTTTTAAAATTAAAGTGCTAATTATGAGATGTTTTGTTTTGTCATTTTGTTCCTATTTAATTATGTGTATTCGGTATGCTTTATCATTTGCCATGTGTTTCTCACTGCCAAAAAATTGTCATGGTAGTGTAGCATGGGTTACATACATATTGGTTCCGTAGCAATGCACGGGCAAAGAACTAGTCTACTACAAAAGGGGAGTTTGTCCGTCGTCCTCCCCTCCACACACGTATATCACACCCCGCACAACCTTCCCTGAAAAACTAGATAAAAAACCAGCGAGTGACAATTGGAGTTTCTCTCGTCAGTCAGCCCATTTCACAATGGAAGTAGAGGGGGTGTCGTTTTGCATAATTGATGAGTGAAACTCGCACGAGAAACCGAGGCGAATTAATCAAACAAGGTGTTGGAGGTGACGAAGAGAGGGGCACGCACACGGAGAGGAGTCCTCCCCATCGTTGCACTGTTCCGAATCCATGCGGAGCCTATCGTAGAAGGAGAGTGGATGCCCCTTTAGGGAGGGAGGCGTTGGATCCGGCAACGCCATTGCCGAAGGCAAGAAAGACAGCTGGATTCAGCCTTCCCTGCCGACCGTTGTGGCTTGCCCGCCACGCCATCCCGGATCTATCCGAAGCTTGCCGTAGAAGATTGAGAGCGAGATCAGCTTCCTTGCTCATTGGTGGCGGAGAAGAAGGGGGCAGATCCGCGGTGCAGACCTTGTCGATAGTGGATATGGCGCCGGCGGGCTCAGGGATGATGGATTCGGTGCCGACGGTCTTCGGATGACGGATCCGGCCCTGAAGGGCTAGGGAAGACAGTTCCAGCCGTGGCGAGCTTAGGGATGGTGGAGCCAACGGCGGTGGGCTTGGCTACAAGGGAGGAGGTGGCGCGGCCCAACCTGGCAACGAGAGAGGAGGTGGTCGCTCTCGGTGCCTTGGGTTTGTGCACACTCGGCCTACCGGCCATGATCAGCTACGCCACTCCAAGACAACATTGCCGGTGATTCGTCTACCATCCCTAGATCCCGGTGAGCTCTCACACTTTGCTTCTTCCTCTTCATCCCTATTCCTTTGGTTTAAATACCCTCCAACTGTTTCTAGGATTTGGCCCCTTGGGCTGAGGTGTCCTCGTCGTGCCACCGTAGCGTCGCCGACGATACCTCTCTACTGCTGCTACTAGCCAACTCACAAATAAGTGCCCAAATACTTCCCTCCTCTCTTGCTCTCTACTCTGCTACTACTACTGTTTTTCTTAAGTCTTAGAAATTGATTTGTAATGAACTATTGTAAATTATGATGTGTGGTGCTCTAGCTTAGATTATTGTGGCTTATACCATAAATTTTGTGGTAATGTAATTATTATATTTAGTCAATTCTTTTTTGTAAATATTAGTCCGACTCTAATGATGCATAGATAGGGTTAAAAGTTGACATGAGGTATCTTTTTATCTCATCAATCGAAATCATTAAATTTTTGTTACAAAATGATTATGTTCGATCACATGCATAGACAGGGTTAGGCGTGAGTTTTGAGAAAATTCATTTAACTTTTTTCAATGTGATCTTAATACAATTGTACCTTTTGTTTTCACCATTTTTCATTTAATGTGTCGACGATCGGGACCGTCGACCGCAAAGAAAGAGGGGGAAAGATCGTACGGAGGGCGAGGCCCAGAGCTTCGCTCGTCCAGGTGACACCCTCGGCGGGCGCACTAAGCAGGGGAACCTGCGCAACCAAACAAGGGACACGAGGTTTATACTGGTTCGGGACGAACGTCCCTACTCCAGTTCGGGTGATGATACTGTATTGCTCTGGGTGCAGATGACTGCGCAATGTTTACAGATGAGAAGCTAGGAGTGCTGTGTGCGAAAGAAGAGAAAAGGTCCTCACGAGAGGGCCCCGCCCTCCTTATATGACCGAAAGGCGTGTTACATTGGGAATTGGGAGCCGAGAGGATAAAGGGGGCATGTCGAAGGCCTTCGTTTGGTGGATCGGTCTTGTCGGCCTCGCCACGCCGGGTTGGTAGGCTCTCGAGAAAAGCGGTCGTCGCTCCTTCGGAAACAATGAACCCACTCTCAGTAACTGTCGGATGATGACGCGTTGCCATCCGTGGTCCCATTCTTTGCTGGGTGGTGACTTCCACGCTGTATACATGGTATGCGATGGGGTGAGGTTTTGACTTTGGTGGCCTTCTTCTGCGCTGGGAAGAGCTACCTGCCTCTGGGCGGTCGCTTCAAGCGGTCGTGATCACCGGGCACGTGGTAAACGATCGTGGGAACTCGATGCTCGATCCTCGACGGAGGTCGGGTCGGGTGGCCGGGTCGGGAAGTCCGACTGTCTGCGAAGGTCGAGCGCTCCGCTAGGTCGGGAAAGAGCTCGGGGCGGTCGGCTAGGTCGGGAAAGAGCTCCTTTATAGCCTTGCGGGACCCTTGGTCGGAGCCTGGCTCGGAACAGTTCGATTGGTGCTCCGAGCTGGCGGTCCGGGGACGTCTCGGCCCGAGCTATGGAACAGTCTCCCGATTTCTAGAGAAGAGCTGCACGAGGGCCCCCCGGGGGGGGCCACGTGTCGTGGTGGTCGATCCCCGACAACCAGCCCCCAAGGCTCAAGAAGCGGTCTGAGAATTCCACGCGCTCTTGAGTCTGAGGTATTCTTAGGGAGGGATCGCCCCCCCTTCGGCCGGGCCCGAGGTTTCTTGGGCTCATCTTCAGGCCCAGAAAAGGCTTCCCCGGGGGGTACGCTTGGATCCCGACATCTTGTTTTCCCAGGTTGGCTCAGAAGGACCGGAAGCCTCGCAGATGGGGACGTTGGGGGGACGCGATCTGGCGGATGCGTGGATCGAGGTGCCCGCACAGGGATTTTGAAGGGGCCCTGGTGCCTCGGCTACCGCCCGCCGACTACGGGCGCGCTTTTTGAGGCGAAGGTGACGCCGGCAGACGAGGCGTCTTTAAAAGCCGGAGGGGTCTCTTCCCTCGAGGTTTTGCTTCTCATTGCTCGCGTTCTTGCCTCCTTCTCCCTTGTCCTACCGTGACCACGCCTCCTAGCCTTCGCTCGCGATTCTGCTCCCCCCCTCGACCTCGACTTCATGGCGAAGTTCGGGAGGAGCACGCTCACTACGGAGCGGATGAAGATGGAAACCTTGGGGCTTCTGGACCCGTTCACCTGGCGGCTTCCGTCCGGGGAGAGCGTGCCGCGACCTCGGGACGACGAGATCGTGAGCACGGAGCAGTACATGCTTTTCGGGCTGCGAACCCCGGAGAGCGATTTCTTGGCTGCGGTCCTTGCGCAGTGCGAGCTCGAGCTCGTGAATCTGGTACCGAACTCCCTTCTTCTTCTTTCCATTTTTGCACATCTTTGCGAGGGGTTCTTGGGCATCCTTCCCACCCCCTCGTTTTTCTTTCGCTTTTACTCTCTGTCCCGCACCGCGAAGGATCCCGTCGTCGGGTGCTTTTACTTCCGGCTGCGGGCAGGGCTCCCTTGCTCCTTCCTCCAAATCCCGACCCGGGACTCACTCGGGCCGTAGGCGGAGAAATAGTTCTATCTGAAGAAGGGCGAGGGGAGCGGGCTCGCCTACAACGGCATCGCGGTTAAGGGAAAGCGGGAGATCCCGGAGCCTGAGGACTCGACGACCGACCAGGCGGCGGTCGCCTTTATCCATATCTACGCCATGCGGGGCCTCAAGGGGCAGGCAGTCGTTCACGACTTCTTGCGGAATCGGGTGCTTCCTCTTCGGAGGAGATTGCACCCCTTTTTTGAGATCACTGGGAGTGCGACGCCACCAGGGAAAGCCACGAGGGTAAGTGTCGGCTGACCTTAAGTACATTTGGGGTCTTGGTCGAGGTTCCCCCATCTCTTGATGCTCTCTTTCTGACCTTGCAGCACCGAAGGCGGCTTGGATCGCCTCGAGGATGTAGGAGGTCTTCGGGAAGGCCGCCACCGCCTTCGACCTCGGCGGGAACGTCCCTAAGAACGTCCTGGGGCGCAGCAGTGAGGTAATGGCCTTCCGCTTTGATTCCTTCCTCGGGGGTTCGGACCCAGACGCTTATTGTGATGAGCTCGCGCAGGCGACCAGGGAGCTCTGGGACACGGCGAAGCAGCTGCTACCGCTCCCCGAACCGAACAAAGGCAAAAAGGGCGGTAAGAGGCCAGCTCTTGACGCCCCGAAGCAAGTCGCTAAGAAGCCTCACGTCGAGTGGGGCGACCGGGTCGTAGTAAGTCCGAATGCCCCGAGTTCGGGAACATTCGAGCCCGAGCTCGCTTCCTTCGTGCCGCCTTTTTGATTCTTTCACTAATTCTTGCTTTTCTGCCAGCAACAGGAGGCGGCTTCTGCCGCAAGGGCCCTAAACACGCAGCCGGAGCCACGAGCTCCGGCGTTGAGCCCCCGGGGAGGGAGTCCTGCCGCCGAGGAACCATCACGCCAGGTACGGGCTTCGTATGTTTTCCGCCGTCCCGCCTCGCCGCGGCGTTCGAACGTCCGAGAGGCACCGACCTTTCCCGTGGTTCAGGGCGAGGCCGTGGAGGACGACGACGTAGACGATTATCGCCTTGTGCCGCGACCCCGGACGCGGCGGATGTTGCTTGCCGCGTCCTCCGAGGAGGACGAAGCGGTCGGGGGAGGAGCGGTTGAGAGCGCCGCGGCCGATGGCGTTTTCACCGTCGCGCCCCAGGCGGGGGCGTCGCCGAGGGTGGAGCCCTCAGAGAAATGGTCGGCCGAATCGTGCCCGGGGGGAGGTCCGACCAAAAAAGCGAGGTTGCCGCGCATCCGCTTCGCGCGATAAGTATCCCGCTCGCTTCTTGACTTTGTGGTAGTAGGGTCGACCGAGCACCCTTGATGGTTCGTTGCGCGCAAAGACCTATACCGGGTGGCCGTGGTCGCATTCATCGTCGCCCGGTGCCCCGACCGGCGGCCCCGACCCTACGCCTCGACCGAGGGTGGTAACGTCGTCGTACCCAAGCGGAGGTGTCCACGACAGTCGGGTCGCCGGGAAGCGGCGACGACTTCGAAGCGGCACCGAAGTCGGGCTACTTTCCGGCCGAGGCGCGGCGTGGAATCTCAGTGCTCGCCACGCCCGAAGGTCCGGCGGCCGCTTCTCGCCGGCGGACCCGGGGTTGTCGGGATCGGCCACCACGACACGTGGCCCGGGGCCTCGTCGACTCTTCTCTAGAAATTGGGGATCGTTCCTAGCTCGGGCCGAGACGTCCCTAGACCGCCAGCTCGGAGCACCAATCGAACTGTTCCGAGCCAGGCTCCGACCAAGGGTCCCGCAAGGCCATAAAGGAGCTCTTTCTCGACCTAGCCGACCGCCCCGAGCTCTTTCCCGACCTAGCCGACCGCCCGAGCTCTTTCCCGACCTAGCGGGCGCTCGACCTTCTCAAGACAGTCGAACTTCCCGACCTCCGGCCGGCCCGACCCGGCCTCCGTCGAGATCGAGCATCGGGTTCCCCACGATCGCTTACCACGTGCCCGATGATCACGACCGCCGAAGCGACCGCCAGAGGCGGTAGCTCCTTCCCAAAGCGAGAAGAAGGCCACCAAAGTCAAAACCTCACCCCATCGTCCGATCATGTACAGCGTGGAGTCACCACCCGGCAAATGATGGGACCACAGATGGCAACGTCATCATCCGGCGAATTCTGAGAGTGGGTTCATTGTTTCCGAAGGAGCGACGACCGCTTTGCTCGGAGAGCCTACCAACCGGCGTGGCGAGGCGGACAAGACCGACCACCAAAACGAAGGCCTTCGACATGCCCCTTTTATCCTCTCGGCTCCCAATTCCCAATGTAACTCGCCCTTTTCGGTCATATAAGGGAGGCGGGGCCCTCTGTGGGGACCTTTTCTCTTCTTTCGCACACAGCACTCCTAGTTTCTCATCTGTAAACATTGCGCAGTTATCTGCACCCAGAGCAATACAGTATCATCACCCGAACTGGAGTAGGGACGTTCGTCCCGAACCAGTATAAACCTCGTGTCCCCTGTTTGGTTGCGCAGGTTCTCCTGCTTAGTGCGCCCGCCGAGGGTGCCACCCGGACGAGCGAAGCTCTGGGCCTCGCCCTCTGTACGATCTTTCCCCCTCTTTCTTTGCGGTCGACGGTCCCGATCGTCGACCTAATGTGATGTTAATTTTACGTGCCACCGAAAACGCTTCACTGCTCGTCAGTGGAGAGGACAGAGAGAGGGGTGGGGGGAGGAGACTAATGGAGAAAGCGAGGAGAAAGATGGGAGGATAGTTTTACAAGGTCATAGTGTTCCTATGGGTCTTTCGTAACGCAAATGCATTCAACTACAAAGATATCTTTGCATTGTAGATATATTATGTACTAACTAGGATGTTTTCTTATTATTTATGTTGGATGAGAAACGACGCCAACTACTAAATGTGTACTTTGATTGATATGCGTATGTGAATTTTATTGTTCAGTGTACTATTTAAGTCACCTTATATGATACTATGTATTATCCACTTTTGAGATCCATTGTAATATACGGACATCTTAGTAGTGCTTAATAGTGAGACAAAAACAGGAGTTTCCTTCTGTTACGGTCGTAGCACTAACAATACGCCACGAAGAACCCAACGGCCCATTGCCATTCAGACGAGCACGAAAATTCACCGCAACGACTAGTAAACGCGCCCCCGGCCTCGCTTCGCTGGCTTCTAGGCCCATGTGGAACCTTCCAGAACCGCACCAACCGATAAATACTCGCCCACCCCACGATCCCCTCGCCCTCCCAAAACCCCTCCTAACCCTAGCCGCCTCCTGTGCGCTTCTCCTCTCGCTAGACTTGAGCTCAGGACGGGCGCCATGGCGACGGAGACCGAGACCTTCGCCTTCCAGGCTGAGATCAACCAGCTCCTCTCCCTCATCATCAACACCTTCTACTCCAACAAGGAGATCTTCCTCCGCGAGCTCATCTCTAACTCCTCCGATGTGAGCACCCCTCCAAATCCCTCTCTAGCTTCCCATCGCGTCGCGAAATCTGTTTGCGTCTCTGCTTTTCTGCTGTTTTACGCGTTGATGTGTGAATATGATGTCTTCGGGGCACCGAGAATAGTGTAGAGCCGTCGCTTGTTATGCAAATCTATGAGTTAGATGCGTTGACTTGTGAGAAGCAGTTCATTGTGTTGTAGATCTGTGTGTTTGTGGGCTAAATGGGTGCGTTTCTGTTGTCATTTTCGCAGGCGTTGGACAAGATCAGGTTCGAGAGCCTCACGGACAAGACCAAGCTCGATGCGCAGCCGGAGCTGTTCATCCACATTGTCCCCGACAAGGGGAGCAACACGATTTCGATCATCGACAGCGGCATCGGCATGACCAAGTCGGACCTCGTCAATAACCTCGGCACGATCGCGAGGTCGGGGACCAAAGAGTTCATGGAGGCGCTCACCGCCGGCGCCGACGTGTCGATGATTGGGCAGTTCGGTGTCGGATTCTACTCCGCCTACCTCGTCGCCGAGAGGGTCGTTGTCACCACAAAGCACAACGACGACGAGCAGTACGTGTGGGAGTCACAGGCCGGTGGATCGTTCACCGTTACGCGTGACACGTCCGGGGAGCAGCTTGGCAGGGGTACCAAGATCACCCTCTACCTCAAGGACGATCAGGTATGCAGAATCTGTCCAAGCCTGCCATTTGATCTGTGTTCTATAATGTGATTGGCGTATTATTCATGATGCTGGTTGTTAGTTTAGTTGTCTTACAACTGCGATAGTAGTAGATATGTTTTTGCTATAGCTAGATTATAGAATGCACATTATTTTGTCTCCCACCGATTGTTCTATATAGGATTATTATTACTGCGTCAGCATGCTATTAGTTATTTTTCTACCTGTCTTAATGGAACGTAATATAATGCTTATCTAACTTGACTCTTGACCGGGTAAATAAGAGTGATATGTCCGTTGGTATGAGACAACTTCGTCCTGGTTTCAATTAAAAGACTAAATGAGTAATGTGCTAAAGGGCGTTGTAATACACAAAGCCACAGATCAACTGTTATTTGCTTCTTTTTTAGCTTTTATTTATTTTTGTTTTGCACATCTGCCTTACCTTTTGTAATATAAATCACTCTGTTTGGCAACTTCTGTTTCTGGTGTTTTGCAAAAGATGATCTACTTGTTTACCTCGAAATCAGTTTCAGGTTCCATCTGAATATTTTTTTATCTTGGGTTTAGATTATGGGTTATGTGAATGCACATATATAAATGAAATCTCCTGCCTGAAGTCTTGTCCTTAGGATTAGTGGTTTCTGTTTTGGTAGTTTAATTCCTGTTTTTGCTGTTATCTCATTGTGTTTTTTTAGTCCGTTATGTGTTATCTACACGCTGTACTGTTCTTAGTCTGATTCATCCTTTCATTTACTTGCAGTTGGAGTACCTCGAGGAGCGCCGCCTCAAGGATCTGATCAAGAAGCACTCTGAATTCATCAGTTACCCGATCTCCCTGTGGACTGAGAAAACCACTGAGAAGGAAATTTCTGATGATGAAGATGAGGAAGAGAAGAAGGAAACTGAGGAGGGCAAAGTTGAGGATGTTGATGAGGAGAAGGAAGAGAAGGAGAAGAAAAAGAAGAAGATCAAGGAGGTTTCTCACGAGTGGTCCTTGGTTAACAAGCAGAAGCCCATCTGGATGAGGAAGCCAGAAGAGATCACCAAGGAAGAGTATTCTGCATTCTACAAGAGCTTGACAAATGACTGGGAGGAGCATCTTGCTGTCAAGCACTTCTCTGTGGAGGGTCAGCTTGAGTTCAAGGCTATCCTCTTCGTTCCCAAGAGGGCCCCCTTCGACCTCTTTGACACCAGGAAGAAGCTCAACAACATCAAGCTCTATGTGCGCCGTGTCTTCATCATGGACAACTGTGAGGAGCTGATCCCTGAGTACCTGAGCTTTGTCAAGGGAATTGTTGACTCTGAGGACCTTCCCCTCAACATCTCCCGTGAGACGCTCCAACAGAACAAGATCCTCAAGGTCATCCGCAAGAACCTCGTCAAGAAATGCATTGAACTCTTCTTTGAAATTGCTGAGAACAAGGAGGACTACAACAAGTTCTATGAGGCCTTCTCCAAGAACCTGAAGCTTGGTATCCATGAGGACTCCACGAACAGGAACAAGATCGCCGAGCTCCTGAGATACCACTCGACCAGGAGTGGTGATGAGCTGACCAGCCTCAAGGACTACGTTACAAGGATGAAGGAGGGACAGAACGACATCTACTACATCACTGGTGAGAGCAAGAAGGCCGTAGAGAACTCTCCCTTCCTTGAGAAGCTGAAGAAGAAGGGCTATGAGGTTCTGTACATGGTTGATGCCATTGACGAGTATGCTATCGGTCAGCTCAAGGAGTTTGAGGGCAAGAAGCTTGTCTCCGCCACCAAGGAGGGCCTGAAGCTTGAGGAGAGTGAGGACGAGAAGAAGAGAAAGGAGGAGCTCAAGGAGAAGTTCGAGGACCTATGCAAGGTCATCAAGGAGGTGCTCGGTGACAAGGTGGAGAAGGTCATCGTCTCTGACCGCGTTGTGGACTCCCCGTGCTGTCTCGTCACCGGCGAGTACGGCTGGACCGCCAACATGGAGAGAATCATGAAGGCCCAGGCCCTGAGGGACTCGAGCATGGCCGGCTACATGTCGAGCAAGAAGACGATGGAGATCAACCCGGAGAACGCCATCATGGACGAGCTCCGCAAGCGCGCTGACGCCGACAAGAACGACAAGTCCGTGAAGGACCTCGTGATGCTGCTCTTCGAGACGGCCCTCCTTACCTCCGGCTTCAGCCTCGACGACCCCAACACATTCGGCACCAGGATCCATCGCATGCTTAAGCTCGGCCTGAGCATCGACGAGGACGAGTCCGCTGAGGCCGACACCGACATGCCTCCGTTGGAGGACGACGCCGGCGAGAGCAAGATGGAGGAGGTCGACTAAGCGCCGTGGCTCGTTGGTCCTGCCCTCCCCATACACCTGCACCTCCTAGTTTCCCTGCTTCTAGTTCTTATCTCACTACTGTTTGATATTTTGGTACTTTAGCTGTATCGGTTTTGTCTTTGGCCAAACAATGAGTGTTGGTTAAGAGGTTATGTTCCTTTCTCGAACAGATCGTCGTTATTGTTGGTAATTTAAATGTCATCTATTTCTTAGTTCTCTGCTACCTTCGTGCCGTTACTTGCCTAAATCAATCCATGGACTAAACGAGAGTAAACACGATACGTAAATATATTCTGATACGCTGTGAAAGCGGATAAATACAAAACCATTTGTTGGTGTTAAATGTTCATCAGTTCCAAAGCTTGGAAGTCTAGTTGGTTGAATCACACGTCTCAATCCATCGCTTTGGTTGTGTGGATCAAGTTTCAAATTTCCTCTTCGGATCTAGTCTCGGAGGAGGCAGAAATCTTGTATTTAGATAAGATTAGCCAACCATACGCGACGTGTCACGCTGCAAGCGTCGCTACTCACACGAGTAAATAGAGAAAAAGTGCGAATGCCGCTCCCTATAGAAGCAAATCGAGCAAACACACGAAAATAACATAAAAAGAATTTTGTGTTTTCCACAAAAGAGCTTAAACATAATGATAGAAAAATAAACCTAAACCTTTTTTCCCTAAAAGAACCTAATTGTACTTAAAAATAAATAAAGGACATAAACTTAATATATTTTCTATTTTTAAAAAAGAACCTAATCATATTTTTTTTCAAAAAGGACCTGAACGTAAAATTTTTTTGCACAGCTCAAACACACCTGGGATCAGGGTTTAAAATGCCGATGAAAACCGGTCGGTTTTCGCGAAAACCGACCGTGCTGAGCCGATTTGGCAATTAAAACCGTTCGAAACCTACGATGAATAGTAAATTTAAAAATTTGAAGAAATATATCAAAAGTGTCAAAATTTTCGAAATTTTTTACACGGTCTGAGGCAATCCTAATGATTCTATAAAATTTTGATTATTATCGATACATACATTTTTAAAAATTCGACAGTGATATCTGTCACAATATACGCTCTTCAGTTTTTTATTTTCTAGGAGATCAAAATGAAGTCTAATATTTCTCAAACTTTTTTTGTGATGTTATAACGTAATTAAAATGATTATGTAAAATTTTTAGATGATGATCAGATATGTGTATTTTTCAAAAATTCTGAAAGTGCTATTATCATTTATATGCTATTCTGTTTTTGATTTTATATAAGTATAAAATGAAGTCTAATATTTCTTAAAATTTTAGTACATGATCCTTTGGAATTTTTTATGGTTACATAAAAATTTAAGAATATATATTTTTTAAAATATTTATAAAAATCTGACAATGTCTTTTTTCCTTTTCATTAATTTCTGTTTTGGATTTTTTAGAAGTAACAAATGATTTCAAAATTTTATTAAATTACTCTGAGGTGCTTTACAGATTAATTGGGATTTTTTTTAACTTTTTCAAATTTTTTTGCACTTTTTTCATATTTTTTTGCATTTTCACAATTTTTCCTTCTGTCGTCGGTTTTCGACAAAAACCGACCGGATTTCGACCTTTTCGACCGGTTTTTGATTTTTTTTAATCAGTTTGACTTTCGCAAACCGACCGGTTTTTACCGAATTTCGGTCGGTTTTCGCGAAAAACCGGTGCCGAGCAAGTAGCGATTTCCGAACTCGAAACGAAATTGTAAACCCTGCCTGGATCGGTATTTCCACCATCTTTAGTAGATGGAGGATTCGATCAAAATTTAAAAAAGCAAATTTTAAATTCGGAATTTTGAACCGAATTTTAGCCGAAATTGTCGAAATCTCGGTGAAATTCAACCGAGCAAAAAATGGTCGAAATGATGTTAATTTTTTTTATACGGTGATGAATATTTATCAAAATATGAAAACTCTTTAAATTGTACACACAAAATGAAAAAAAAACGTAACTGGTTTATTTGCTCCAAACATTCATGAAGAACAAGTAATAACCCAAGATTTGTATTCTTTATTGAATTATGTTTAAAATAATAAATTATGTATTTATGAGTTTTATGTATTTTTAGCTACTTATTTAAAATATTTTCCTATTAAGGACAACAATGTTTGAGTTTTTGAGAAAATTTAAAAGCTGAAAAATCTTGAAACTAATATTTTTAACTGTTAAATTGTGTCAGAACTCTCCCAAAAAATTTCATAATTTTTAGACCTGGTTTGCCAATTTCAAAAATTAAAATTTGATTTATGGATTAATTAAATTAGAAAACGATTTTGAAATTGAGAAACCTTTTTGGCCAAAAGAGTAACCTTGGTCCAACCCGTGTGTATATCGGGATAATCCGGCCCATAAATATCCAAATTATCTGGATCCGTATCCGTATCCGACGGATAGTGAGCTACCGAATTCTTATCAGTATCCAATAGAAAAAAAATCCATATTCGTTCCCGATCCGATACTATCTGACAAATATCCAATCCGACTGAATCCATATCCAAAAATTGACTGAATCGGTGAAAAACTATCCGATCCGTTTTTCATCCCTACCTGTAAATATCCTACACAAAATTGCCACACCGCAGGAATTCAGTAGCGTGTTCAGAAAGTGTGCTAGACTGAAGAGTACCGGAATCATCGCCAAATCTGAATTTAGTCACACGAGTGACCAAGTCCCGTCCGTAATAATATACTAATCATCCCATCGATCGTGGCAGCTCTCTCTGATGGTCAGAATCCCTTTGGTCATGGCCAGGGTTCCAAAATTCGGCTAATTTCGCCAAAATTTCGGACCACCCCGAATTCTAAAGTACAGGCCGGGAAATTTTTTTTTTAAATATTGAATTTGCTACAGTCACCAGAAATTTCGGATTTTTTGGGTCAAATTTTGCCGAAATTTTGTGTTTTTTTGCCGGTTTTGAAACTTTTAGGGGCGGATTTGACCAGATTTGGTCCAATAACCCTTAGGAAAGTCATCTCCTATGAAAATTTGTTGAAAAACCGAATTTTTTAAATATTTTAAAATTTTAGCAGAAACACTATTAGATTTTTATAAAATTGTACACGCTTGATAATAATCTGAAAATTTTATGGTACTATCCTTAGTAGATTAGGATCACACATAAAAAATTTAAAAATAATTTAACTTCATTTTTTATCTTTAAAAAATCAAAAACATAATGAACATAATTGGGACAGTTATATTGTCAGAATTTTATAAATTTTGTTGAGTGTGATAATGATCTAATTTTTTTTTGAGAGATTAATAATTGACTCAGTACCATTGTTTAAATTTTTCAAAAAATTTAAACTTTTTTTGTTTGGTCAATCAAATCAATGTAAGCATTAAACTTCGTTTGTTATATTATATTTCAAAAATAAAAAGAAAAGAACATAAATGGTACTGTGCCTTGTAAGAATTTTATAAATTCACTGGAGTGTGATCATGAATCACAATTTTTATGGGATATTAAGAACTTCCTTATCACCATTCTGTAAAAGTTTCAAAAAATTTATGTTTTACATAATTTTTCATTTTGTTCAAGTTTGCCGGTAAGCCTTTTAAGAGGGCAGTAGTACTGTTCGAATTTTCAAAAATTTATAAAGTTTGATCATCATCTGAAAATTTTATGAGAGAATTATAGATACATCATAACCATGCACAAAAAATTTCAACAGTTTCTAACTTCATTTGTACCATTTTCCATTCGGATCAAACTTATCGGTCATTGTTCTATGAGGATTGTGTCACTCTCCGAATTTTTAAAAATTCCTCACATGTGATAATAAGCTGAAATTTTTGTGAGAACATTATTTATGGAACATAACCATGCAAAAAAAATTTCAACAGTTTATAACTTGATTTGTACCATTTTCCATTCGGATCAAACTTGTCGGTCAGTGTTTTATCAGGACAGTACACTCTCCGAATTTTTAAAAATTCCTCAGATGTGATAATTAGCTGATTTTTTTGTGAGAACATCAGCAATGTGTCAGAAACCTCCAAAAAAAATTTCAAAATTTTTCAATAACATTTAAATCACTTTTCAGCCAGTGCAAAAAAACCCGATATTTCGGGTTTTTTCGCCGAATTTCGGATTTTTATTTCCGGAATGGACCGGATTTGAATTTTTAAATTCAAATTTCGTCCGAAATATTTCAAGGCGAAATTTCGTTATCCAGCCAGGACGAAATTTATTGTGAAACCGAAATTTGAAACCTTGGTTATGGCCCACGCAACCTCGTGATGAAGGGGCCTCTGGGCCAGTATGCAGTAAATGTTCAGATGAAAAATGGGCACAACGCCATGTCAAGGAAATCTGAAAGCCGTATACATGCTTACAAGTTTTGATGTTTTCAGAGGAAAAATGGGCACTGCAGGCATCAAGCTCTCATGTTTGACTTCGGGCAATCACAGAATCTTACAAAGTCGATATAAACCGGCATGCAACGAGAAGACGAGCAAAACGAAGCAAAAATCTGGCAGAGCTATCAGCTAGCTAGCTTCCATTGTATCGCCTCAAGCTCAAAACTAAAGATGGCAACGGAGAAAATCATGCAGGGAGCGTCCTCCCATTCCGGATCCCCGATAACTAAAACTTCCCTGTCCCCGTACTCGCACACGGGGCTTAATTCCCCCTGTCCTCGATCCCCGACGGGTTTGCGAGACCCCGACGGGGACTAATACCAGAAAATGCTACATGAAAGATCACATGCTACATGAGTGAATCACTAGAGTAATGATATATGTGTGATTGAAGTGTAAGTGAATCACTAGAGTAATTCATATTTAGAATGTTTATTAATAATGACCTCACATATATTCTTTTTTCTTTTGAGAATGATCATTTGCTCTCCTATTAGTGATAACGTGGGGGCGGGGACAGGGATCGGGGACGGGGAACGGTGGAATGTCCACGGCCTCGTGATCCCCGACGATGGCAACATTTTCTCCAATAAACCCTCTGCAGGGAGAGATTTCTGCATCCCCGTTCCCAAAGAATTCCCCACGGAGAAACGAGGATCGGAGCCCATTGCCATCGCTACTCAAAACCATCAAAATATGGTGCAAGTTTCGTCTGTAATAGTAGCAGCCTTGCTGTTACATGCAGTCACTACTAGTTGGGCAGTGCTCGCGCTTAACATGACCTTGCCGGGATGCCCAAGCTCCTGCGGCGCCGATATAGCCATCCCCTACCCGTTCGGCATCTGCCCGGGCTGTTCCTCCAACCACCCTCCGAAGCTGTTCCTGGCAGAACTTTACATAGCGGACGAACATGTTAGATTATTATGGGTTAGTCCATAATTAATTTAATAGAAATTCCAAAAGGTCCATTAGAATACTAGGAGTCATGAAATTAGTTTAGTACCATATGGATAATTGAGAGAAGGTTTGACCAACTTAAATAGTTGAGTTGTGTGTCTCTTAATTAGCAAGGTGGAAAAGGGTAAAGGCTGTGCCACACGCGCGCGCGCGCGCCGAGCCGAGGCGTGGCGTGTGCTCGGCTCGGCTCGGCGTGGCGAGTGCGAGTCGAGTCGAGACGTGCCCGTGCGCAGGCCAGTCCGGACGTGCTAGGCGGGGGCGATTTGTTTTGCCGTTTCAGTAGTCAATATGACCAGTAACCGCAGTGATCAATGTGACCCGACCGCCGTCGCCACACCGTAACGGACGTGGTTGATGGTCGGCATAATGACCGTCGACATCGTAACGGCTACATGAGTTGATGGTCGTAACTCCTGCTCCCGCCGCTGCATGTCGCAAGGCTATATAAGGAGAGCCACGGCCGTGCTTTTCATCACCGCTTGACTCTTCCGCATACTCCATTGTTCTCTTCATTGTCCTTTGCATTCCCGCTCTGCTTTTTGCGCGCACAAGTAGCGAGGGAGCAGGCCTCGAACCTCGCCCTTCTTGAGATCTTGCTCGAGATAGAAGGCCGATAAGGTTTTTGGGGAGCGACCACGCGATCGCTCGAAGGTGTTCTGAAGCGCATTCGCATCGCAACGCGTCGCAGACCGCATCAACCTCTTCATCGCACTAACGCTTCATCGCGACAACTGTAATCGTCTACTTCGACCGTCATGGCGAACGAGAATACCAGCATGCGCTGTGCCAACGGTGGCACCGGCTCAAGGGTATATTAACTTATACCGTGTTTTATTCATGCTGATTTCTTGTTCATTAGTCTTTGCGTATGAGATAGATAATTTGTTATCTAGTACCTTTGGCTTTGAACAAAAATACATCTTTGTTTAATCATGATTTACGTAATTCGTGGATTAAAATATTGAGAAAATTCCTAATATTTCCAACAATCCAAAACCTTATCCTAGGAATTTTACAACCATCGGTTTTGTTGCCGCACTTAAGCCAACTATATTTGTGGCGCAAATTACAAGCGTTGGCGCGCCAAGATGATTTTGTGGTTGACTGCCATGAACGTGTATCACGTTGCGCAAGGCAAACCATACTGAGTGGGCTCTCTCCGAGCAGAGAGTGCCTTCACGGCTGCTGGATAACTTGTTCGAGACGCCGTGATTAGTGTTCTTGGAGAAAATCTTGTTGATGTGTACATGATTTTGCCAAGTGGTAAAGAAATGTGGGATGCACTTGAGGCAAAATTCGAGTCTCCGACGCGGCGGTGAACTCTATGTCATGGAGCAGTTTCATGACTACAAGATGGTTGATGACCACTCTGTAGTAGAACAGGCTCATGAGGTTCAAGCTTTTGCGAAAGAACTTGAGAATTTTACATGTGCATTACCCGACAAGTTTGTGGCGGGATGCATCATTGAAGCCGCCACCTTCTTGGAGGATTTTGCCACTACTCTAAAACACAAGAGACAAGAGTTCGGCGTTCTTTGGTCTCATTGGGTCTCTAAATGTTGAGGAGAAAGCGAGGCAAAAGATATACGTGGGAAAGAAAGTTCTAGTGCCAATGTGGTACAAAAGAAAATCTTTCAATTCAACAAGAAGAATAAAAATAAGTCTGAAAAGCCTGAGAACAAGAACAAGGCCGCTCAAACTACTAGCTTCAAGAAGAAGAAGAATAAAGGAAAGGGAAAGCGCTTTATGCAGTAATGTATGCGATCATTGGGCAAAGGATTGCCCCGATCGCAAAGACAATAAGCGTAAAAGTCCGCCAACGTTGTTATTGGTATCTTGAGGAGGAACATCCGGGTATGTTTCAATGCCTATCGTTCTATCGTATGTTGTTCACTGATTGGTGGATTGACACGGGGCTAATATACATGTTTGTCTTGTGATCCTTATTCTCTTCTTACCAGTTGCGGGGCTACCTCGTGTTGATGGGGAATGGGTCGCGAGCATTTGTGCGTGGAGTCGCACGATTGACTTGAAGTTTACTTCGGAAAAGTCGTGCGATCGAGGAACGTGCATCACGTGCCCGTGATAAATAAAAACCTTGTCGTGGTCTCTATTGTGTAGAGATGGTTTTAAGCTAGTTTTGAATCCAATAAATGTATTGTTTCTAAAATTGGAACTTTTATTGGAAAAGGCTATGAGAGCGGAGGCTTGTTCCGCTTGTCTTTGACGGACATGAATAAAATTGTGAATCATGTTTCTAATCATGAGACTGATGTTTGGCATTCACGACTTTGTCATATTAATCTTGGTTGCATGATGCGGTTAGCCAGTATGAATTTAATCCCAAAATTTACCCAAGTCAAAGGTTCTAAGTGTCAAGTGTGTGTGCAATCTAAGCAACCTCGCAAGCCTCACAAGGCGGTGAGGCGAGAAATTTGGCTCGTTAGAACTAGTTCATACCGATTTATGCGAGATGAACGGGGAGTTGACAAAAGGTAGTAAGAGGTATTTCATGACTTTGATTGATGATTCTACTAGATATTGCTATGTGTATTTATTAAAGTCAAAAGATGAGGCTTTTCACTATTTTAAGATCTATAAAGTCAAGTGAGAACCAACTTGAGAGAAAAATCAAGCGGGTTAGGTCGGATCGTGGTGGATAATACTTTTCTAATGAGTTTAATTTATTCTGTGAGGAACATGGAATAATCCATGAGAGGACGCCTCCTATTCGCCCCAATCAAATGGGGTTCTTGAAAGAAAGAACCGTACTTAAGCGAGATGGTTAACGCCATGTGAGAAACAATGGGACTTTCCAAGTAATGGTGGGGTGAGGCTATATTGATTGCTTGTCATGTCCTAAACAGGTTCCTACAAAGAATAAAGAAATCACACCATTCGAGGAATGGGAGAGGAAAAGATTAAATTTCTCTTATTTACGTGCTTGGAATTTGTTTGGCTAAAGTGAATGTGCCTATCCCAAAGAAGCGTAAACTTGGACCAAAACCGTTGATTGTGTCTTCATTGGTTATGCTTTTCACAGCGTTGGATATAGATTCTTAATAGTGAAATCTGAGTACTGATATGAATGAAGGTACAATTTTTGAGTCCAATGATGCCACATTCTTTGAGGACTTATTTCCTATGAAAGAGACATTTAGCTCATCGGCCAAGAATCTATCTTCTCTCCTAAACCTTCCACTCCTATACAAATTGAGCCCATTTTGAGGAAAATCCAATAGATGAGGGCAATGAAGTAACTCGTAAGAGTAAGAGACTAAGGACTACAAAGTCTTTTGGTGATGACTTCATTGTATATCTAGTTGATGATACTCCAAGAACCATTGAGGAGGCTTATTCATCGCAGGACGACTATTGGAAGGAAGCGGTCAGTGAGATGAATTCCATCTTGAGCAATGGAACTTGAGAAGTTGTTGAACGTCCATATGGGTGTAAACACAGTAGGATGTAAGTGGGTGTTCAAGAAAAAGCCGAGGCTGATGGTACGATTGAAAAGTACAAGGCAAGGCTTGTGGCCAAGGGTTATACCGAGAAAGAAGGCGAGGACTTCTTTGATACTTACTCACTGTTGCGGATTGACCACTATTAGAGTACTCTGTCTTTAGTGCCTCCTACGGTCCGATCATCCATCAGATGGATGTAAAGACGGCTTTCCTTAATGGAGAGTTGGAAGAGGAAATCTATATGGATCAGCCTGATGGATTTGTAGTAAAGGGTCATGAAGGAAAAGTGTGTAAGTTGTTGAAATCTTTGTATGGCCTTAAGCAAGCACCTAGCGTTAGTGCGAGAAGTTCGATGAACTTTAACATCTGCCGGCTTTGTTGTGAATGAAGCTGATAAATGTGTTTATTACCGCTATGGTGGGGGTGAAGGAGTGATTATGTGTCTGTATGTTGATGACATACTGATCTTTGGGACGAACCTTAATGTGATTAAGGAAGTTAAGGACTTCTTGTCTGAAAACTTTGAAATGAAAGATTTGGGAGTAGCGGATGTCATCTTAAACATTAAATTGTTAAGAGAAGGTGACGGTGGGATTACTCTTGAGCAGTCTCATTATGTGGAAAAGGTGTTGAGTCGCTATGGCTATAGCGATTGCAAAACTGCTCCAACGCCGTATGATCCAAGTATGCTATTACGAAAGAACCAACGAATAGCAAAGGATCAATTGAGATATTCCCAAATCATTGGTTCTTTGATGTATTTAGCTAGTGCAACAAGGCACGATATCTCGTTTCTTTGTGAGCAAACTAAGCCGGTTTGTTTCAAACCCGGAGATAATCATTGGCATGCTCTTGAGAGAGTAATGCGCTATCTAAAAGGGACATCAAGTTACGAATTCACTACATCGGGTACCCTAGGTACTTGAGGGTTATAGTGATTCAAACTGGATATCGATCTTGATGAAATAAAAGCCACAAGTGGATATGTGTTCACATTGGGTGGTGGAGCTGTTTCTGGAAGTCTTGCAAGCGAGACCATCTTAACGAGGTCTACAATGGAAGCGAACTCACGGCATTAGATACCGCCTCTGTGGAAGTCGATCGTGCGTGAACTTGTGAAGGACTTACGGTGGTTGAGAAGTCGGTGCTCGCTATTCTTTTGAACTGTGACAATCGACGGTGATTGTCAAGGTAAACGATTCTAAGGATAACATGAAGTCATCAAGGCACGTTAAGAGGCGGTTGAAGTCCGTCAGAAAATGAGAAACTCGGAGTTATAGCGTTGGACTATGTCCGACGGCTAAAAACTTGCGCGATCCTTTTACAAAGGGACTATCACGGAATGTGATAGATGAAGCATCGAGGAGATGGGCTTGAGACCCACATAAAGTCATGTCTTAGTGGTACCTCATCCTATTTGATCGGAGATCCGTGAATTAGGATGTTGAGACAAGCTAGTGAGTGGTGAGAGGAGAGTATACATACTTGGCCCACTCCGGTTGAGATGCAATAACTCTCCTATTCTCAGTATGGCGGGTTGGTTATACCTTAATGTATTCCGAGTGGCTTTAATAAGCGAGATGTTGTCCTACTGAACATCTTATGAGGAATACACCTATATGAGTTCGACTACTAGTCACGGTCTATGAGATTGGGGTGATCTCTAGAGGCTCATGAAAGGCTAAGGAGTATGACTTATAAGCTCCAAACCGAGGGGATGCATTTAGCGACCTAGTATCGATAAAGGACTTTGGTGAAACTTGTTCGCACAAACTGTCAATTCAAGGCATAGTCCATTGTTGATTGTGGATGAGTGTAACCTTTGTTCTAGGTGGAAGTTCAACTTAACAGTCTCCATCGAAAAACTGGTATATCAAACTACATTGGAACTGAGAGTATTTCAAATGTGCCTTTGAAATTTGGTGGGGATTGTTAGATTATTATGGGGTTAGCCCATAATTAATTTAATAGAAATTCCAAAAGGCCCATTAGAATACTAGGAGTCATGAAATTGGTTTAGTACCATATGGATAATTGAGAGAAGGTTTGACCAACTTAAATAGTTGAGTTGTGTGTCTCTTAATTAGCAAGGTGGAAAAGGGTAAAGGCGTGCACACGCCTGCGCAGCCGAGCCGAGGCGTGGCGTGTGCTCGGCTCGGCGTGGCGTGTGCGAGTCGCGAGTCGAGTCGAGTCGAGTCGACGCGTGCCGTGCCGTCTTGCGCAGCCGATCCGGACGTCTTTGGCGGGGCGGTTTGTTTTGCCGTTTGATGAGTCAATATGACCGAGAATCGCAGTGATCAATGTGACCGATGCCGCCGTCGATTACATGTAACGGACGTGGTTGATGGTGGCATAATGACCGTCGATTCTCGTAACGGCTACATGAGTTGATGGTCGTAACTCCCGCTCCCGCCGTTGCATGTCGCAAGGCTATATAAGGAGAGCCACTACCGTGCTTTTCATCACCGCTTGACTCTTCCGCATACTCCATTGTTCTGCTGCTGTCCTTTGCATTCCCGCCTCTGTTTTTGCGCGCACAAGTAGCGAGAGGAGCAGAGCCTCGGAACCTCGCCCTTCTTGAGATCTTGCTCGAGATAGTAGGCCGATAAGGTTTTGGGAGCGACCACGCGATCGCTCGAAGGTGTTCTGAAGCGCATCGCACCGCAACGCGCGTCGCGACCTGCATCAACCTCTTCATCGCACCAACGCTTCATGCGACAACTCGTGATCGTCTACTTCGACCGTCATGGCGAACGAGAATGTTCTGCCTGCGCCTGTGCCAACGGTGGCACCGGCTCAAGGGTATATTAACTTATACCGTGTTTTATTCATGCTGATTTCTTGTTCATTAGTCTTTGCGTATGAGATATATAATTTGTTATCTAGTACCTTTGGCTTTGAACAAAAAATGCATCTTTGTTTAATCATGATTTACGTAATTCTGTGGATTAAAATATTGAGAAAATTCCTAATATTTCCAACAGAACATTGGTTCCAGTGACGTACGGAGTTAAGGTTATGCTAAGCATCGGGCTAAAGCTAAGTGGCCGTAACTAACATCAAATATATAACTAAACGACTGAAATTTTATGTTCACTACTAGTAGATGCATGCCTCGGACCATGACCTCAACTGACCTAGGCCCAGCTCCGCCCCTGATAGGTTTGATGGGCGGAACATCAGCATGTTGGGAGCAAAGGTGGGCGTCGTGTCGTGCCAGACCGGCTCGGCACAGGTCAATCGTGCTTCATACTTGAACCGTGCCAGGCCGCGACGGCCCGTCATGCCGTTCTATGCCGTCTCGGCTCGCCTTCGGCGAGCCCAGGCACGGCCTATTTGCGCTTCGTGCCGTGCCGATCCAGGCCCGACCCAGTTACACTATTGCAACGAGAGAAAAGAATCCAGAGATGCACGGAGTTGAGGCAATAGACACAAATATTGGAGGAAAAGAAGTAAATTTTATTCAATCTTAAACATGTACAAGGTGACATTGCAGTGCTTACGTGCATACACGATACTCTTTAGTACAAAGACCTGTACATTGCAAGAAGCTGCTCTCTCTCACCCGTCTCTCTCAGCTCTCTCTCTCTCTCTTCCATCTCTCTCGATCTCTCATGTCTGTCTCTTTCACTCTCTCTCGCTCGCCCATTGCCCTCTCTCTCAGCTCTCTCTCGCCATCGCTCTGTCTCAGCGATGAGCGAGCGAGGCGGTGAGAGGAGTGGAAAGAGTTAGGAGTGCCATCGCCTTATGAGAGAGAGAGACGAGCGAGAAGAGCGAAGAGAGCTAGACACGGTGTTGATCGAGGAGAGGGAGAGAGAGGGATTGAGAGAGTGGGATTGAGCTAGAGAGACTAACAGAGTCAGAAGGGATGAGCAATGGTTGGAGATGAGTTAGAGAGAGAGTGACATAGAGAGTCAAAAATATAGATGTTCAACATGTTCCTTCCTTGCGAACTTCTTTAGTACTTAGTAGGGCAGATAGCTTTAAAAATCCCATTTTCTTTAGTACATCTGCTTTCTCTCTTTTTTTTTCTTTCCCTCTTTTTTCCAACTGCTTTTCCCTTTTTTTCCCCATTTTTTCTTTCCCTTTCCCCCTTCTTTTTCCCTTTCCGTCCTCCCCCATTTTTTTCCCATTTCCCCTAACCGGTGCCCTTTTCCGTCGCCATCTTTTCCCCATTTCCCCGGTTCCCGTGCGCCTACCTCCTCAGCTCCTCCCCTCCCCACCGCTGCCTCCCTCCCCTCCCTTCCCCTCACCTCCCCTCATCGGCACGCCCCACCTCGGCCCCGCCGCGGCAGCAGCCACCTCCCTCCGCGCCACGCGCCATGTCCGAGGAGGACAACGACCAGCCCCTCGGCCTCCCCTCCCTCCTCCTCCTTCCTCGCCACCCCTCGGCCTCCCCTCCCTGCCTGGCCTACTTCCTCCCCGCGACCCTTCCCCTCCCTTCTCACAGTCCTTCTCCTATCGCCCCGCCGCCGCTTCCCTCCTCCACCAGGGGCGCGGCACCCGTGGCTTGGCCCGGCTTGGTGAGGCAGCGGCACAGCCCGTGCGTGAGGCGAGGCGACAATGCGGCGCGCGTGAGAGGCGGGGCGGTGAGCACGACAGCGAGGCATTGTGTCGCAGTGCGGGAGCCGAGGAGGCGGCCTTGGCGGGGGAGACACGGCCACAACAAAGGAGGCGGAGGGCGCGGGCGTGGGGACAAGCCACGGCAAGACGGTGACGGGCGCGAGAGCCGAGGCGTGTCGTACTGGGCCGTGCCACCTATCGTGCCCGGTTCTCAAGCCTGACACAGCCCGTGCTACAGTTACGTACCGATCCGGCACAGCCCACTCCGTGCTATGCTAGGCTTTAGACCAGACCATCCCACCATGCCTCAAGCCGGCCCAAAAGAGCTCGACCCGAGTGCCCACCTCTAGCTGGGAGATACCGACCCCGGCGGCAGCGTGAGGCCAGCGGTGCTATATTGGGCAATCGGTGCATCGACTGCTAGATGTCCTAGAGACGGTGGATCCAAGTATCCAACACTGCCTGTCGCAGCAGCCGCAGCTTCTGCAGGAATCCTAGCAGCAATTCTCACAGCGGCTACTCGCGCCACAGCTCTCCTAGGCATCACGGCAACCCTTACATCGAAAATGAATGCCAAGGTACGTAAATAGAACATAGTTGTACGTATTCATGCAAGAATTCCGTTCTTTTTTTTTACGTGAGATGCAAATATACTTCCTTTTCTTCAAGGATGACCGGTGAAGGCCGGTTTGTTGCTTGACTTTGTAATCTTGGGGTTTATTCAGGTATCGATGAGTTACGCGTATCCGTGTTTGGGAACTGTAGTTTTTCTGTAAAGCTACTTTTTGATTTTTTAAGTTAAAAAATAGCTATAGCTTTTTATAAGAGATCATTTAATAAATAGCTAATTTTCCTCAGCGATAAACTGTAAAAGCAGATCCAGTCCAACTTTTAGTTTTTGACTTTTGTTATTTATATATGGCTTTTGGCTTACGACAAAAACCGCTTAAAAACTAACTGTTTGGGGGTTACTAGTTTTTTAAAAACTCAAACTAGCTTTGAGCCCTCCAAAATAGGGCCTAAGAGATGTGCCAGGATCATTTAATTGCATTTGTCCAGAGGATATGTAGGGTGATGACACGACCAAACGTGTATGTGTCCTAACCAATACTAGGAAATTCTCCCCATGTGACCAGCTATATATATACTTCATATGTAGTACACATTTGATCACTACTTTTTTTGAATTATATGTTAGTAAAAATTAGCAAAAAGCGAATCGATAACCAAATGGTGCTTGTATTTTGGAACAAAATAGGTCTAAAATGTTTAACAACAAATCCTAATTTTATAATCAAATGTGGTTTAAAACCATCCATGCAATCTCATGTTCACTTGCGGTTGTTCATACTTCATCAACCAATGAATAAAACTTGAATGGATGGTATATGTTGATAAAAATGCTAGTTTTCATTATCCTATTTCAATATTGGTTCTCATTTGATACGTTCCTGTTCACATGTTTACTTGTGGGCTTAGGAGTTGGCGGTGGCAGGTGGAATGGGTTTTCTATCCCTAGAGTTTGGTGGCTTGTAGGGTGTGTTTGGTTGTGAACACAATCCTAGTTTATCCCGTATGAGTCATTTAGGCTAATTTTAATCTGCATGAGTGGATGCAAGTTAAGTTGTTTAGTTGCTTATTTAGGGCCTGTTTGGTAGAGCTCCAGATCCCAGCTTCACCTGAGATCTGAAACTTGTAGGCTAAAATAAAGTGAATGAAGTTTTTATTTTTGGTCTAAAATTTGAAAAGATGATCCATCTAAACACTCTTAATATACTCACAGATCCAGTTCCACGGATCTAGTGGAGCTAGGAATACCCAGCTTCACCAGATCCACGGATCTGATGGAGCTGGAGCTCTACCAAACACACCCTTATATATCTCACGGGCCTGCATGGGAAAGAAGCCTAATTTCTGTGTTTCCTCCATCCTGCATGAGTGAGTGCAATTGTATCCACCTAGTCTGGATGAATAGGAAACCAAACACGTGTCTAACAAATATAATTATATCCACTCATACGATTCAGACATCATGCAAGCAACCAAACACACCCATAATGCATAAGGTCAAGGTACGGAGCCGAGGGCTAAGAAACAGAGAGCAAGATTCTTCAAGCAAAATCGAGGGTTGTTACTTCAAAAGCTGGTTGACAAAGATATAGCTGAAAGGATGATCTTTAGCTTGAGCTCGAGATAGCAACAAGTAAGTTTGATGAGGTTCGCAACTCGCAAGCTTAGCGACGGCGGCTATGAAACGGTGTACCAAGACATCTTATCAAACCAACATGTAGTTGCCATCAAGAAGTCAAAAATTACAATTCAAAGGGAGATTGGTGATTTCGTAAATGAGGTTGCCATCCTTTCTCAGATCAACCATCGAAACGTGGTGAGGTTATTTGGATGTTGCCAACAGACACGTCCCATTGTTGGTTTATCAACTCGTTTTAAATGGTGTACCCTTTCTGATCATCTCCATGTTGAATGTTCTCAATCCTTGTCATGGGAAGACAAATTGAGAATTGCTCAAGAAACCGCAAATGCTCTGGCCTATTTACATTCATCCTTAGGGATATTAAGTCAACCAACATCTTACTTGATGCTCGTTTAACTGCTGAAGTATCAGATTTTGGAAGCACACTGAACAAGCGCGTTAAGCTGAGCTAAACTGTACACCAACTCAAGTAGGCAACAACAATGACAAAAATAGCAGGCAGTACAGTATGGAACAGGCATTCTTACTATCAGCGAGCTTTTCTCGCTGATCTTGCTGCCGCCTGCCAGCTAGCTTGCCATCCAATGATTTAATGCTCTTGATTATGAGTTATGTTACTAGCATAATAGAGCTTATTATTGAAGCGTGAAGAAATACTAATTCTGTCTGCGATTACTAAAGTTACCAGTATAGTGCCAGTGCTAACACTACGACGGCAGTACATCCGCTTATCAATTAAATAAAAGATTAGTATGAATATAATACTTAATAATAAATAATCTTGTGATCACATTGTACGTACTACATATTTAGAAAGAGAGCGAATCAAACAAGGAAATAAACAGGGAGGATCTGCATGCAAGGAAACCAGACTTGAATTGTCAAAACTGTATGTACTACATATTTGGAAGGAGAGCGAATCAAACAAGGAAATAAACAGGGAGGATCCGCATGCCTGAAGGTGTTGCCCATGATCTCCTCCACGTACCGCGCTCGCCAGCATCGCCTCCGCGAGCGCTGCGTCGACAGCCTCCGCCGCCTCCCGCTCCGCACAAAGGTACGCGTCCATCTCCGGCAGGCCGATCGCGCGGCACAAGCCCCTGGTGTAGTCGGCGCCGGACGGGTCGAACGCCGCGCGGGCAGCAGTATGTCATCCTGAAAAGCTGGATCAATAATGGCTTCCCTAATTGTCATCCAAATATGAATGCTAACATATAGCACCATTTGTGCGTCTTGATTGAGGCTAATTATTATCAGAATATCTGTTACTTCTATAGTGTATTTAGGAATAAGTCCTAAAATGAACTTATTCTTTATATTTATCACACGATAATTGCATTTCATACACACATTCCTTATATAATATTTTTCGCTAAATAATATTATAGCGGCGGTACGTGAGCGCTTTGTATAGGATGTGGTGCACATGCATGAATGAAAGAAAATTAAGCGCGCGATTCATGGTACTAACTGGTATGGTAAATATTGAATCGAAATCAAATGGGTTTAGATTTGCAATATAAATTCCATATATATAGTTCAATTGAAATATATATGTGCGGGCTCTCCTGTTGTGGGCCACATGAATGAATGAGTTAGACACATTAAACAACAGCCATCGGATGTGGGTGAGTAAAACTGAGGAAAGATCTGAGACGTTCATTTTGATGAATGCAAGTTTGTGGGGACGTTTTGCTGGGTGCACGAATATTGGGCCATCTCTAATGAGGTGCATTATTTAGGGTGGACGTAGAAAAAATTGCTTAGGTGCATTATAAAGGGGTATAGATTTACTATTGGTGATTTGGTTGAGTAGATGGCCTGTGAGATGTCTTTTAAGCAGACGTGTGTGATGTTAAAATAATGTAAAATTTGTGTGTACATTAAAAATACCATTTGTGCTTATCATCACCAGGACAAGTAATATGAATTCAATACTCTCTCTGTTTTCAGAGAGAACATGGCATGCCTTAATTTGGACAAAAATAAGTAGCAAATGTTATGCTAACAAGCTCTTCTTCAAGCAAGCTAAATGAGTTTGCAACGTGATGAATAGTTGCAACTTGCAAACTTCAACATTGAACAGATAACAAATGGAGTGTGTGTGTGTGTGTAATTGCCATAGAGAAACACATTATCAGCTCTGAGAAAACAAACATTGAACATCTTTTTCACACTGCATACACTAAACAAATGTCTTCACTAACTGAAATCTAGAAATATGTTGAATAAATGTGTAATTAGCACATTAGCTGGCAATAAGCCAATAACCCATCTTAGCTAGCAAGTCAAGTTTCAAAGTTAAGTAAAAAAACTATCTATAAAGGTGTTCCTCAACACATCTCGTTTGAGCCATTTCCAACATATCAGAGTATGAGGCGGGGGGATGGAAATATACCGAAGAGGAGGGGGGGCGCTGGACTCGGGGAGGTAGTAAAACTTGCGGCGGTGGCGGGAGGTGGGCCAGGTGGCCGTGGCCGAGCACACGCGAGAGCACGGCCAGCAACCCCATCTGTGGCAGGCAGGATCCCCATCCCCCGCCGCGCTCGTCCGCGCGTCCGACGCCCCCCGTCGGAGTTCCCCGTGCCGCCGTACGGATTTGTGTGTGCAGGAGTCACAAATGGACGGTCGTGGATGCATTTGTCCGTTGCTTTTCTTTTGGGATTGGGGTGTGCTACTGCTCGGCCGAGGCATTGGTTCTTCGGCCCAAACTTCGATTGTGGGAGATGAGCCCTCGTACACTTCGCGTCCCGCGCATGGGCCGCCGCTGGTCTCCTGTTGTGGAATTTTTTTTCTTCAATATTTTTTTATTCTTTTTTCAAAAGTAGACGTTAGAGTTTAGAATTTGTGAAAGTAGGCGCCGATCGCCCCATGTACGGGCGATCGGTACCTGGTGTGACGGTCGGTTAACGGCCGAGCAGAAATCGCCCCGTACTGGGGCGACCGCCATATTTTTTTTAATTTTAATTCCTAATTTCTTTTTTTTTAAATAATCAAATGGAGAAAAATAACGAAAATGATCATAGTGCTGATGTACTTTAATATTTTATATCTTTAAATACTTGATACCTCTTAATATTGATTAGAAATAAATTTTAACGAAAATGGCCGTCAGTCACGCACACGCTACCTTTTATATCTTTAAATCTTTAAATACTTGATACCTCTTAGCGAGCATTTATCTCGTCAGTCACGCACACGCTACTGCCGCGCCCGACTACATCCGACGTGCACCACGCACTGATCCCACGCACATGGTATATTAGGGCTATTAAAATATCGAGAACTACCGTTAAATGTCGTCGGTACCGACCAACAGGCGATTAGGGACAGTTGCATTACTAGAAAGGTCCAACTAGAACAAGATAAATTTTAAAATATTAATTAATATATAAGGATTTGCATTATGTTGTGAAAAGTACTGTGTGCCGTGCAAATTTGAATTGTATAAATCAATTTTACGTAAAGACCATTTAGTGTATTATGAACAAACTATATAAAACATGGCTCGAAAAATCCTGAAATAAATGTCTTGTTCGTAGAGTGTTAGGTGTCCCATTTTTTCAAAGAAATTTAGGAATGAACTCAGTTGAATAAACCAAATAACTGTAAGTAGCCTAACTTGCATAACACACTTAAGCCTTTGCGGCAGCCCGTGAAATATCATTTTTAAATGTAATTTGTTGGGAGAACGGGCTAGATTTGCTCTTTGATACATGCAGTACCATATGGTGGGAAAATATTTTATTTACACCTTGCTTTGCAAACTAATTCTACCAGTGCAATAACCCAAAGTATTATGGTCGAGGCAACAATGAGACGCTTAAGCCTTTTCGACAGCCCCTGAAATATCATGTTCAAATGTAATTTGTAGGGAGAATGGGCCAGATTTGCTCTTTGATATATGCACTACCATATGGTGGGAAAATATTTTATTTACACCTTGCGTTGCATCCAAATTGTGTTAAGTGCAATGACCGTAAGTATTGCGGAACGAGGGTGAGAGAGAGGTTAGAGAGCGGTCGATTGACAAATCAGAAGTTACTGCGGAAAATAAGGTATACCACACTCTTTATTACAGCTTAAAACTGAAAGGAGTACCATGGACAAGGAAAATAATAGTTAAAACGAGACGTCTACTGAGTGCTTCGAGGTCACTTCCCATTCGCCCATGTCTCCGGTGGGGCTTCTCTGGCACGCCGCGCCCTCTCTCTCTCGGCCTCCTTCTCCTCGGCTTCCTTCGTATGTGCCTCCTCGCGTGTGGCATCACGCTACTCTTGAAGCTGCCGCGTGAACTCCTCCTGCCGATTGGCTTGATCAAGGAGCCTTTGATCTTCGGGGTTGATCTCCGTATCAAACCACTGCTCAAATTCACATAGTGGCAGAGGTGACTGCACGAAACGTAAATTAGCAAAGTTTCATTCACAAATATTACGTAACACATACGATTGTTACCATGCGGCGATCCTTTAGGCTCTTCTCCGGCGGATCGAAGGCGTAGTTGCGGCACTTCCAATACCTCCTCTTCCAAGTTGGAATTTCCCAAGAACGGACAAACCTGCAAGGATCTCCGCACATACACATCGGTGCTACAGCTCCACGAGGTAGGAAGAGATCTTGGTATACTAAATTGCGCGGGCATGCACTTCCTTCTTCCTTTGCTTTCCACTTTCTCCTTCCACTTGCACGCCTCGGCATTTTCGATTGGTCCTATACTTATTTTTTCTCTCCCTCCTTCCCTCCTCTCTTCTATTCTTTCTTCCTCTTTCGCTGCTGTCTTTGCGAGACCGCGAGCGAGAACGAATGTTATAAAGGGCAGATATCGCCAGGATATAGAGCGATCGCCCCATATTAGGACGATCGCCCCTATCAAAAGCGACCGTCCCTATGTAGGGCGATAGGTGCACCCAACCATTGTTGTGTTGTCACGTCGTGTGACAAAGTCAAAGCAATATAGCACAATTAATAAAACATACATGGATTTCCACAATTTAAAGTGATAAGGCACTCATGTTACTAACTTCAACAGTTATACAATATGGTACTGAACGTAAAGGCATTACAAAAATACGTCTGTACAACTAGTCAATCACGGCCACGCTTCCTGATCTGGCCCATGGGGTACGTGAGTGGCAAGAGCGGACGGACGTCCCACCTAGGCCTGCCTTGCGGCGCAGGGGTAGAGTGGTGTGGCGACGACCAGGGCGTGTCCTGGGGCGGCGCTCCCGAGAGCTGAGAAGGGGTGAGGTAGTCGGTCAACAGGTACTCCTCCAGGTCGAACTCGACGTCTGCAGGGTCGTCGAAACCATCCTGGGGTCCTGGTGAGGCGCGAAACGATGAGGGAGCCTCCTCAGCCCACTGTCCCCACTGCTGCTGCGTGAGAGCGTAATGAGGAACCGACGAGGTAGGGTGAGAGGATGAAGGAGCCTCCTCAGCCCACTGTCCCCACTGCTGCTGCGTGGGAGCGTAACGAGAGACCGCCGGCGCAGGGCGAGATGCTGGCCCGTGAGGACGTGGTGCGCTACGTCCGCCGACGTCTCCGTGCCCCCGGCAGGTGGCAAGGCGAACCCACCGCCTCGCCCTATCGACGATCCGCTCATAAGATGCCTCGATCTCAGCGGTGGTCAGCTGTATACCCGCCCGGACATGCGCCAGCATGGACGTAGCCTCCACATCCACCTACACTGCGAGTTGTACCTGCATGTAAAGCCGGATCGATATTAAGTAATTTACATGAAAAAGACGTACCTATGTAGCTTCGATTGTAACACTTACCGCGTAGCTGTCCCTCTGGGACATCTGTGAAGGGTACGTGTCCGTCACCGATGCCTGCCGTGTGGTATACGGTGCTGGTGTGTACTCCACCCTGAGGCGAGTCCGCGGAATGAACCATTCCATGTACTCATCGTACATGTCATGATCGTACGGCCGGGTCTCGGTGACCCTCTCGTCGAGTGCGGCGTCTCACTGCACCACCCATGGCTGCATACGGTGCGCGAACTGAATGCCCGCTACAGCACCCATCCGGCTCATCCTGCAATGCAAAAACAGGAAGTACATACAACATTCATTCTGTAGAAATGCGGAGTACTAGGATCAGAAGACGTACCTGTGAGTGCCACATGCGACAACGTGACAAGGCGGCAAGGGAAAGGACTGCAACAAGCCGAACTGCCCAGCACTCGGTGCGGCGAGTACTCCTCGACACACATGTCAAAGACGAGAACCTTACGGGTGAGCCAGAACGGCTCATCTCGCGTGCAAAGCACGGAGACCGCATAAGGTGCTCGGGCGTGGACGTCGTACGCGCTATATGGCGTCCACCGCACATCCTTGTCGTGGAGGCGGTCGAACTCCCGAACGAACTCGAGGTATGACCTCCTCACCTGTCGATGCGTGTACGTCCGCTGTGAGGAAATAAGAAATAGCGGAGGTTATGGAAGTGCGTAAGTGCGGAAAAGGATACGAGGGACCATACCTGTCGTCGGACCCAGTAATGGCCCATGGTGGGCCAGTCCAACGGGTCGTCTCCGTACAGGTCCTGCGGGTATGGCGCGGAGTCAACAGCAGGCCTGCCGATGGAGAAGCGCTCCCAGGACCACAACTGTAGCAGTAGGACGCAACCCGACAACGTCGCGTCCTGGTCCGCCCGAGAGACAGCGTCGCACAGCCCTCTATACGTCACCACAAGCACAACAGAGGCCCACGACCACTACAACACCTGTTCACAATGAGGAAGTTAGACGTGTCATGTACGGTTGCGACGCACTTCGGACTCGTCCATATCGTTCCGAATACGCCGTGTCCTTTGACGCCCGACCTTCAGCTTCAACATTCGAAGGTCCGGTACCCATCGATGGTCCGGAGAGGGGCTGTTGTGAATGATCCATCCACTTGGTATCTGTACACCTTGTGATGCCACGTGTTGAGAACACTTTGCTTGTAGTAGTAGGGGAGATGTACGGACGATATGATTGATGCGTCTTCGCGGCTGCGGCAATGTTGTGCGAGCACGGCAAGTGCAGCAGGCGTGGTTTCTGGCAGGAGCACTCGCAATCAGCTGCTCGGAGTATGCACAGATGGGAAGTCCTCTCCCGGTGGGCACCTCTACGACCTCGGTCACCGCAGTGCACGTGGTACCTCCGTTCCACACCACTCTCCGGTGTCACCCGATGTGTCTGCGTCTTTCTTGTTTTCTTGGACATGTACGCAGATACAACCATTGAGTACGACAGTCGATTGTCCGACATACATGCTGCGGAGTTCTTGTATCGCTCAATGAAATATCTTTCTGTCCCTAGTAAGACACCTTCAACTATACCCACCAATGGAAGGCATATGGTGCCTTTCATTACCCAGTTGTAAATCTCCGCCAGGTTCATTATCATGATTCCATAACGCGAGCTGCCCTCGTCATAGAGAAGGGACCATTTCTCCAAAGGCTCGTGTCGTATCCAGTCGGTGAAACTCTTTATGCTGGTCTCCAGCCTATGCCGAATGTTTGGGGCGTCTGTCGGGAGCGCACACAAGGCTGTGGGGTCCTCTCCTTACTCGTAGTACACCATCGGGTTCCTTGATGAACTAGTGGTATCTCTTAGATTCATTGATTGCTTCTTCGTTAGTTCATCCAACGTCCTCCAAAGCGCGTCGAACTTCCTCCGTTGGTTCTGTTTGCACAGCCGCTTGAACATGTTCATAAGCTCCTTGTTCTGAACTGACGAAAAAATTGGCATCCATGTGCCTCATGCACCACCTGCTCTTCAGGTCTGGCCACTTTGCTGCTCCCACGACGGCGAACCCTTATTGCATATCCACGATCGCTCTTAGCAGCCCTGTATATCGGTCATGGATGACACAAACATCAGGCCTGTCCAGAACAACTGCCAGCTTCACTCTTCCAAGGAACCAGTACCAGCTCTTCGTGGTTTCCCCCTCCATGAAGGCCAATGCAACCGGTAGAACCTGGTTGTTGGCATCCACCGCGATCGCAGTTAGAATCTGGCCCTTGTACTTCCTCGTGAGAAATGTGCCTTCCATGCAAATGACCGGGCGACAATGCCAGAACACATTTATGCATGCGTCGAGGGCGAAGAAGGCACGCTGCAAGACCCACTTACCCGCGCACACACTCCCCGCAGGAAACTCCGCAAGGTCGACAGATGTACCGGGGTTCCTACGTGCTATTGCCCTGAGCAAGTGAGGAATATTCTCATAGGAAGCCTCGTACGTCCCGAACCGTGTTTCCAGAGCTGTCCTTTTCGCTCTCCATGCCTTTCCATAGCTATTCTTGTACTGAAACCTCTCCTCTACGGCTGTGATAATAGATCGAGGCTGCAGGTGCGAATTGTCCACGATCTGACCATAAAACACATTTGCCACCCAAGTGGACGACAGATTGCGATGTCCCTGCTCCGCTTCTTCCAGCTCGCAGTTATGCTCTATCACTATAGAACATTTCCAATAGTCCTTCCACTTCCCCGTGTATGCATGCACCCGCCATGGGCACGAATCAACTACGCACTTCACGTCGTACTCCTTTTTGTTGGACTTCACTACCCTGAATTGCCGTCGGAGAGACATTGCCCAGTACTTCACCGCATCCATCACAGTCTCCTTTGGCTTTATATATGGCCCTCTGCGTTACCTCGTTCTCACGATACTCCCATACATCAATGTTCCCTTCATTCATTGTTAGGTCTTCGAAATTGTAATTGGTCCACGCACTAGGGATAGGCACCTCAGGAGCATTGTCCTCCTCGTCAGAGTGTTCACCATCAGGGACTTCGTCATCCTCACGGTCCTCCTCTTCCATCAGGTGAACTATGTCCTCCACCTCCTCCCCCTCGTCGACCACCCCTCGCGCATCCACCACTGTCTCATCTGCCCCCCGATCCCTTCGCCATCGCCAGTCTCGTACTCCTCGCCACCTTCATCTTCGCATCCTTCTATATTTGACGTCCCCTCCCCTGTAATATCCACCCCGGCATCACGAACTTGCGACACCGATGGAGTTACCGGGTAGCACTGTACCAACAACATGAGCGGCCAACCCCACTCTACGGCAAAACCAACATAACTCCTCCATGTTGATGTCGAGTTAATAGGAATCAACTCTCCGTAAAAACAGTTTTGCGTACGGCTTACTACTGCTCTGACCTACAACCGAATTATCTGGGCATCCAAATTGAACATCCGAGACATCCACTCCAACAAACCCCTGTATGTCCTATCACTCGGTCTACATATGCCCCGTACGACTCTTGAAAATGATGATAAATCTACCCCATCCGCCCCCTGTGCTATCTCCCTATCTCTATAAAATATTTGGAAATATAATTTCTCCGACATGCTGCAACGTTCGACGAAAATATATTACTCTAAAATACAATATACAAAACGTACATTGATCGTACTACAAAATTCGACTATAAATAAGTAATTCGACTTGCCTACCATACGGCCTAATATTATATTTGTGCCACATTAAATTAACCCTACCGAATTAAATTTGTAAATATTGCCTACTATTTCCACTGTATTCAATTTCTAGATACTAAATACTACATTAAATTTGTAACATACTAAATACTACACAATCCTGAAATTTCTAAAAACTAAATACTACGTTACAGTTCTAAATATTAACTGCGACATTAAATTTCTAAACACTACACAATCCGAAAAATTCTAAACGCTACAATAAATTTCTAAATATTAAATGCTACATTAAATTTCTAAATACCACACAGTTCCTAAAAAAATTTCTAAACACTAGACAATCCTAAAATTTCTAAATACTACACAATCCTAAAATTTCTAAATAATAAATGCTACATTTAATTTCTAAATACTACACAGCCCTAAAAAAATTCCTAAATTTATCTCCACAAAAACGACGAAACGATCTTCTTCTTCTTCTCTTCTCTCGGCTGCCTCTGCTCTCTCGCCCGAGCTGGACAGGCTTAAAGCCCACATGTCGCCCAGCAGGGGGCAATCGCCCCTACTTCGGGCGATAGGTGGGTCCAGCCCTAACGACGTTAACGCTTGAGCACTGATCGTCCGTATATGAAGCGATCGTCCCATATACGAGTAACGGCGCCTATTTTCGCAAATTCTAAATCCTAACACCTACTTTTAAAAAAAAGATTTTAAAAAAAATATTAAAGAAAAAAAATTCTCCTGTTGTGGCGTCGGTGCCTGCCGACTGCCGAGTTTGCGAACAGAACGCGATTGGTCAGTTGCGTCTAGACCTAGCGTGACTAATGCATCGATCTGGCGCAGTCAAGCTACGTGCCGGCACTCGTAACGCTGCACGCCACGTGCCGAAGAGGGGCGCACGCTCTGCTCGCCACCTCGCGTTTGCATACGGTTTAGGTGTCCTCAACACCTGCAGTGTTCGACCAGTATAAATCGAGAGTGGCGGCGTCGCGTCGTGGTGGATAATTACGAAAGAGTTTGGTGGATAAAGTCATAAAGATCGAGCAAAGAAAGCACAACCATGGAGGCGATGGAGGAGGTGAGAGATCAACGGAAGGCCGCTGACGCCGACGACACTGTGCAGCTGCCGATTGAGACCAGCCCGTACGTGCAGTACAAGAAGGACGACGACCTGGAGGACTACAAGATGCGCGCCTATGGCGCGCGCGGCCACCTCCCCGTCTCCGACGTCCCGCACGGCGGCACCGGCACCGAAGCGCCCACCATCCCGGGCACCGCCGTCCCCACGGCCACGCAGGGGCGCCAGCCGCAACGAGACCAAGGAGGAGACGTTGGCGCTCGCGTCGACACGGCCACCGACACCATCAATCGCCAAGGCGTGCCGTAGCCCATGGTCCATGGATAGATCACCAGAGTTTCTCCAAGTTGTATGCTGCTGCCGCCGCTGTTGCAGACTTGCATTGCTCAGTGTGCGAGGAGAAAATAAAGTTTGCACTGTGTAATTCCCTAGCAGGAATACTGTAATAGGCTAATAGCTTCAACTATTTTCACTACTACAAAAAAACCTCTTTTTTCAAAAAATCATAATTTTTTTATACGAAGTCAGATGAAGACAAAATTTATACGAAAATTGTAACTCTCGATGACACTATCACTGTCGGTTTATAAGCTAGACCGACATAAATGCTCGATCGAAGAAGAACCGACAGTGATAATGGAGAAAGCATCACGCCGGTTTGGAATTCCGAACCGACAGTGATAATATTTCCAAAAAATCATAATTTTTTCATACGAAGTCAGATGGAGACAAAATTTATACGAAAATTGTAACTCTCGATGAGATCTACAACTTTGTAGTTGATAACTTTTTATTTGAAGTTATTTAGATGTCTAAATAATCGTTGAAACTTTCGGATACAAAGGGATAAAAGGAAAATATATCTTATAGTAGTTGAGAAGTGTATGTTAGGTGAGATGGTAAGGAGAGTTCGCGTGGAGCAGTAGGTCACAGGTTTGACTCCTTGCGATAGCACCCGCGCGTATTTCGCATGAAAATCGCGTGATTGACTTGACATGTGATACTGGGTGATTCAGGTGTAAATAACTTTTTTTTTCGGCTGTGATACAAACTATCACTGTCGGTTCTAAAACCAACAGTAATGAGGATTTGGAACCAGCAGTAATCACGTTTTATATAGTAGTGTTTGCATCCAACAATCGTTTCAAGAGTTTTGACTTTGTACTCGCGATCAGGGTTGGAAAAATTGTCGATTATCGACGTATCGACGTGCGACGATTTCAAAAATTAAATGGCAAATCGTCGAAATTCAAATTCAAATAATTCGAAAATTTTGTGAACATTTATCCAGAAGTTTCCTAAAAATAGTATTAATAGTTTTGTCACAAGTGGGATGAAAATTTTGTAAAAAACCGAATTTGGACAAAATTTAATAGCAAAAACCGAATGCAAAGAAAACTAAAAATGGAAAAGGAATGAATAGTGATGAACAGTTCTCGGCCCATCAGGCCCAGCCGGCCAATTATTGCTTTGAAGACAGTCAAAACGGCCATTCCAACAACCACCGAGCTTCTTCTTGCATCCACTCAAACCCAGGCACACATCCCCTTCGACTCCGACCAGATCTCGCCGCCATTGATCGCATTTTCACCGCCGGAGCTATGATAATCTGTCGATAAGCGTCGATTATCGCCATATTAGCTGCGATAATCTCAAACCCTAGTGTCTCTGCTCGCGCGTCGATTTTTACGGTTCGCAGTCGATTTTCTCGGTCGATCTAGCGATTTTCGCCCAAGAACTGTCGATTATATGTTAGATTTTGACGATTTTTGATTGAAGTTCATTAGTATGTTGCGCTGCCGATTTCCTCTAGAGTTTACGAAAATCGTTAGTTACTGGCGATTTTCGGTACTGTTTTGGCGAAAATCGCAGGTGTCAAGGAGCAAATCGTGTAGTTGATGTCCCATTATCATATGGTATTTAGTATTTACTCAAATAAGCATGGAGATGGATCCCTGGATAGGATGGTATTTAGTATTTAGTCTGCAATAGCATGGTATTTAGTATTTATTCTGCAATAGGATGTTTTTGCAGGAGATGGGTCCCTGGGTGCAGCACTCTAATTGGATAATACTGATGTATAGAAAACATAGTGTCTAAGATCTTTAGACATTCAGATATAGAAAAGAAAATGATGAAGTATTCAGCTTTTCCATATTATTGGGTCACATGCATCATTTATGAAATTAATCATAGCCGATCACTGCATGCATGCTAACTTCTTGTTGTTCTGCATTAGCATATGGCGGACCAGGGCGACGTTGTGTGGGAGCACGACGATAAGATCAGGACCGGATTTCGATGCAAATATTGTCACCAAGAGAAGAAAGGAGGCGATGCAACCCAACTGAATCACCACTTGGCAGGTTGCGGTAAGAATGTTGTCCATTGCAGTTAAGTTTCTAAGGATGTTCACGAGTACTTTCTACGTGATCTAGACAGGATGAAGGATAAGAGGCAGGGAAAGAGGGATGAGATGCTCAGAAAGGAAGCAGCAGCTGCAGACACACCCCCGAGGAGAAGTGCATATTCAGAGCACGTAGGTGATGCTGATGAGGAGGACCAACTGCAGCATGCCATGGCTGCCTCCAGGGCGGAGACATAATTTATTAGTCGGGCAGGTGGCCGGTGTGAGCATGGTGGTGGTAGTGGCTGTAAGATCAAGGATGCTGACTAGAAGGGGGTGAATAGGCTGCAACAAAATTTTCTTCTATAATTAAAGTTTCGCCTAAGTACCCTTATGTCAAAACCTAGATGATAATAGACGTGGAAGCGATAAACTAAGATTTGACAATTTAAAGTCTAAATCAACTAAGATCACTAAGTGCACTAGCTAATTATGTCTCTACTCAAGAATATATAATTCTAAAGACAATCAAGTAATTTAATTATAGGAATGTAAATTTCAACAATATAAATAGAGAATTGAAAGAAAACACAAAGAGACACACTGATGTTTTATCGTGGTGTTCGGAGACTTGCTGGTCTCCTCTAATCCACGTTGAGGCTAGCCCAAACCACTTTGGACCGGCTCCATTAATTGAGCACCCGTCTCGATTTCACTAGTGGTAGCTCTTTCCCGCTCCGGGTAGCTGAGCTCCGACCTTCACAACTTTGCCGGACCTTCTCACAATCTTCTTGAGAAGGTCACCGTGCATGACGCCTCCACACGCCGTCTAGGTGTCTGCAAACACCAAGAGTAACAAGCCAAACCCTCTAGCTTGAGCTCCACCAAGTACAACACATTTACAATGGTGATTACCGAGTGCAACACATGAACAAGGCTCCCCTCAAGTGCAACACATGCACAAGAGGCTCTCAATCCTCTCCTAAATGCAACACATGCAAATAGGGCTCACTCTTAGCTCAAAAATCGAATAGAAGAGAGTAACACACGCACACAACTCCCACAAACCTTTCTCAAGGTCAGCAACACCCAAATGCCAACCCTAAGACTCCTTTTATAGCCTCTCCAAAGAAAACTAGCCGTTGGAGGGTAAAACGGGCAAAAAGCGCAGTAAACCCTGTGCTACCGCCCTACTAGGGCCGGTAGCACCGGCCTCTATGCCAACGGCTAGAAAAACTAGCCGTTACTCAGAAAATTCGGTGCTACTGGGCTTCGGGCGGTAGTACCGGGCATTTTTTATTTTTCTCGGGCTAAAAACACGCGTTCTAGACTTTTTACACCGCCCTACTAGGGGCGGTGCTACCACTGATTCAATGACTAAAACACTCATAACTTTTTACTCTGAACTCCAATTTAGGTGATCTTTGATTCTATGCGAAGCTTATCATGAGGGCTACAATCTCCACCCATTTTAAAGATTTAAGAAACCATGGATATTTTTAAATATCACAAAAATAAAGACTCTAATTTAGTCATTCAAGTCTAAAATCTGATTTCTAGAAATCTCTCACATAGACTTGATCAAGAGCGTGACAACAAGCTAGAGAGAGTCAATAAGATCAAATATTGAGCCATATGATGATCAACTCGTGATCAAAATAATTTTGCAAAACACATTTGCAAGTTCTAATCTCATGCTCCAATATCAAATGAATGAACACCAATATTTTGCAAAACGCATTCGCAAATATAAATCTTGCAAACAAGAGCAATCAAGATCATATCTTTGAGTCATGTGATGATTAACACATGATCAAACCAATTTGCAAATTCTATTCACATGCTCCAAGATAAGATTCAATTAAACTATATTTTACAAAAACTCATTTTACAAACACAAAGCATAAACCTATCTTAGCCTTTGTGATGATCAACACATGATCAAGTCACAAGCTAAGCCTCTGATGCATGAGCTCTCTATTTGCAACATATGCAAATATCTAGCTCCATACAAACAACCACTTAAACCAACTTGCATAAGCTATCTCTCTTTTTACAACACATGCAAATCTATAGCTCTATGCAAAAACCAAATCAAGATTTAATAAGAAGCAAGCATGGGCACCCTTATTTGAAACACATGAAAATACTTAGTTCATGCAAGAACCAACCAAGAGACTGAGCTAGAGTGAACCGGATTGCATTCATCAACACATGATAAAACTCAAACTAAAAGACTTGACCCCTTTTAATAGTACGACACCTAACTAGCAACCCAATCTCCCATCCAAACACCGAGACCGGTAAAAGACTAGGAACACATCCTTAGCCCTAGCTAGTTATTCATTTGCTTCTAGCACATCCACTTGGAGCTTTTATGATTTTCATCATCTTCTCTCCAAGTTGGGATCTTCGTCTTGTTCATCAACACATGATGAACTCCCCTTGTCTTAGCTTCGAGATCCTCTCTTGATGCTCATCAACATATGATGACGTCCTTGTCCCGTTCATCCATCTCAACCTTGCACTTAACCTATTTCAAACTCATTGAAAGTGTTAGTCCAAAACACATGGTTGTCTCAATCATCAATTACTCCATTAACACATAATGGATGCTCCCAAGATCCTTTGATCTTATCCTTTGATGATTGACCACATCCTAAAGACAAATTGATTGAAAGATTAATTGTGTCTTGAGTATACTAATGCAACTAATGCTTCATATACTCAAGAACTTTCGATTGTCCTAGGATCAACAAAGTGAATCATCAACACATAACTAGTTCTTTGTTGATTTAATGGCAACCTAACACAATTTAAATTGAATTTAAATTATCATGAGTATATATTAACTACACAAGTTTCATATACTCAATTCGATGGAATCTAAAAGTAATGATCCAATTTATATGGAGTGGTGGAAAGGGATCAATACTCTTAAGACAATTAATTATAGAATAAACTCCATTGCATATATGTGCATATAAATAATTGAACTTGTAATCAATATGCACACAATCAATTTGATATTGCTTTGGAGTTTATCCTATACTGCCATGAGTATACTACAACTATACAAGTTAAATATACTCAAGAGATTATTTCAAAGTAATGATCATTGATATAGAAAGATGAATTAAATTAATACTATTGAAACATCAAGGTAAAGCATAAACTCCCCCTAAATGTATGCATTCATGTATATATAGAGTCAGAAACAAAATGCACATCTTAAGGTTAAAATAATGGTGGAGTTCACCCTTTATCTTGAATCCAAGAAATGTATCTAGAAATAACAAAGTTGCATTGAATACATATCTTTTGGATTTCTATTTTTCTTTTTCATGAGACTATTCAAAAATATACTCAATAAACACGTTAGTCTCACATTTAGATTTATCAATAAAATCATAACATATTTGACATCAAAGAATGCAATAAAATATAATAATAATATGAACTCGAATGCATACCTTTGATATTTCTATTTTTTCATCCAAAAGAGACTAATAAGAGTTAAGCTCAATAAAAGAGTTAGAGACTAATCAATATTATGATTATCAAAAGAGTTAGTCTCAATATTAGATTTGTCATTAACACCAAAACCAATTTAATGGAGCTTGAACTTTCAGTGGCACCTCTAGAGGGACTAGAGGAGGGAGCGGTCGTATGTTGCCGAGGTTATTTCGGAGTTCCTCGCAATGGGAAAGACCGGCCGTGGCACATGACGTCAAAACCTCCCCTGGTAATTTTTTTACCGTCTTAAATGTAATGCTACTCTCGTCGATACTTACTATTCTCTTCGTTAACTTGCAGCTCATTGGTGGTGTGTGTTCGGTTCGGACACTCCCACGCTCCAGAAGTTTGCCATGCGGCTCGTTTCGTATTGCGTTTCTTCTAGTGGATGTGAGCGTAATTGGAGTACATTTGCATTCATCCACACTAAAATTTGCAACCGCTTATCCTACAAGAAACTCCGTAAGTTGGTGTACGTTAACTACAATCTTCAATTTCGAATTCAAGCTGAAGAAAATCAAAGGTCTACAGATGTTGATGATCTATTCCAACGTCTTATGGAGTTCACATTGTGCGACGCAGAAAATCCAATACGAGAGTGGATGGAGAAAGGAAGGTCTAATGCTGACCCCTTACTTGATGAGGAGGACACAGAGAGTGACACCCCCATCCCATCACACCTTGTGACAGACCCAGTTGATCCTGTTACGTTGCGAAAGAATACAGGGGCTGCAAGCATCCCCAAATGGGCAGATAAGACAGTGGGTGACACACACAGTGGGAAAAGGAAGCACCCAACAGTAGCGACAAGGGATACTACAAAACGGAGAGCTCCCACCAAAGCAAAGGAGAAGTATCCCACAGTTGTTGAGAGTGATGACTTGACAGATAGCACTCCCGGGGATCTTCGGAGCCCACCGTACCAAGAGTCCAATGATATCAGCTCCAAGACGGACAACGATGGCGGTGATGATGCCCTTCTCACTCTCACTTCCCAGTTAGAAGGACAGCGTCCTATAGAATTTACAAGGGAGTCTCAATACACTCATGCCACGCAGGACAAAGACCATGGTGCTCCTCAATCACAAAGGACGACTACTGCAGAAAAGAGCCACCAACATAGCCATAACGCACCACAAGATAGCTTTAGTTCGTACAGCGTCACAGAGACGCAAGGTTCTTCTGGCTCATATGGCGGCTATGACTATGCCATCCCGGATGCTTCTGCACAACCTCCCACCCGATGGGTCTATGAGTGGCAAGACCCTGACTTTTATGCCATGTTGTACCAACAGTGGGAAACAACTAGCCCATGGACAGGATAAAACTGGCACAAATACAAGGCAGAATTGCTAGCACACGAGGATTACTGATGATGTCCACTGAGGAATACAATATAGCTAACCAAGTATACACTCAACAATACTACCCGTTGTCCTGAAGGTAATATTTCATTTGCACCTTTTATTTTATTGCAACTCTATTTTTTACTAACACAATGTTCATGTAGGTTCAACAAGACATTTTTATGACAATGGAAGGATGAAAAAACTATGCCAAGTGTGAACCGTGAACATTAATTTATTTTGGGCGAGAAATATTGATTTCAAATATCATTTGTAAATGTGAACTTGTTTTCTTCATTTGTAAATGGTATTAGTATGACATGTTATTTGTTGAGATATTGTTGCTAAATGTATATTTTACAATTTGAGATTGTCTTAAATATAGCAAAGGTCATCCCGAAATTTTCCCATATTTTTTGCATATTTTACCATCGTTGTGCTATTCATTTTCTCCCATTTTTTCATATGTTTTTTATGTATTCCTGACATTTATTCAGATTCTTTGCCCTTTACAGTGTTTTCTTTACAAATTTCTAACATTTTTTTGAGATTTTTTAGTATTTTTTCCCCAAATTTCCCTGTTTTCCCTTGCATCCGTTGATTTTTTTCCAAATTTCATCGATAATCGCCCTAAAATCGTCGATAATCGCTTAATTCCAAGCAATTTTCGTAATACATATCAGCAGCTTTGACTTTTCGCCCAAATCGGTTTGACTTCGGCTTTTATACGATTTCTAACGATTTTTTGCTCGAAAATCGGTACTGAGGCCTGGCGATTTTTGGAGTTCAACCCGGCTCGCGATGTCACTATTGATGATGCTTAATTATTCGATTGCCATCCATGTCGCGCTACAACAAAATGATGATCAATTCGTCATCAACATCATTGGATCTTATCGAATCACTGTCGGCGTGTGTATATATACTACGCCGAATCCAAGAGCGAATAGGAGTTATCAGCTGCAGCCTTTGGCTCCGAATCCGATCTTCTGGTTGGCCACGTCGTACACCACGGCGAACGTCTTCTGCTGCGTGTTCCCGAGAATAGCGATGGACGTGTCGTCGCCGTTGGACGCGAACGCCAGGCACGCCTGCGACTCCTTCGACACGTACAGCACCCCGCGGAAGTCCAGGCTCACGGTGGTGCCGCCGGCGAACACCAGCGCCACCGACGGTATATTCACCGTCGTGTGGCCGGTGAAGTCGTAGCACGTATCCAGGATGGACAGCGCGGGCGCCTTCTTGTACTTGCGCATGAACCACGCGAACGTCGACTGGAGCGCGGCGTAGGCGCTCTGGGGCAGGTGGGTGATCACGGTGCCCGAGTCGATCACCGTGCCGGCCGTCGAGAACACGACCGGGGAGATCTTGATCGCCCGTCCGGCGACCTTGATGCCGACGAGGTTGAGGTAGTAGAACGACGGGGTGTCGTGGCGGGTCACCATGGCCGTGAACTGCGCGTTCGCCGGCGAGGCTCCGCCCAGGGACAGGTACCCCGCGGCGGACAACGACGGCAGGCAGTAGGAGAAGCCCGCGCCGTACTTAGCCGCCGCTTGCGAGGACAGAGACACCTTCTCGCGGCCGAGGCCGAAGAGCCCGTCGGCTTTGCCGAACAGCCCGGAGTCCTCGTCGCCGCACCCGAAGACGAAGCCCGGGAGCTTGTCGGACGGCGTTAGCGTCAGCGTGTCGCGCACGAGTTTGCCATTGGTCTGCGACTGGTCACCGTACACGACCTCGTATTGGCACTTGTTGTGCGCCGAGCAGCTCTGCGAGTCGAGTTCCTGGCACTCCTGCGCGCCGCAGGGCACGGCGGAGTACGTCGACGACTGCGCCGGGTCGAAGAGCGGATCCTGTTGCTCGTAGCACTTCGCGCACGGCTTGCACTGCACCCACGACAAGTCGCTGCCGGTGTCGAACACCACCGAGAAGTCTTTGGCCGGTGTCCCGAGTCCCACCGACACGATGTAGTTGCCGGTGCCGAGAGACATGCCTCTCTGCGCCGGCAGGGTCACGCCCTTCGAGTCACGGGCCTGGTCGATAACGGACGCGGTGGCGATCTTGCGGTGTATGGAGTTGACCCTGGTCTGGTCGTGATCCAGGATCTCGGCATGAGACGGCGCGCCGCCGCGAGCCTGCAGCGGCGAGCACGGGCCGTGCCGATGCACGACGTTGAGGGCCGCCAAGTTTGGCGCCGCTGCATGACCACAGGAACGAAAATGAGCAGGTGTTTTGGTAAAAAAAATTCTGTGTTCATAAATCCACTATGTGATGTAATACAAGTATTCTACATGTTTTGTTTCAAAAAGTACTATTTCTTTTCTTTTTCCTTTATGTTTTATGGTCTTCGAGATATGCCTTTAATTGACTATTACTTTAGGTAGCTTTATATTAAGATGTACTAATAAAATTATAAATATTATAAAAGTATTTTTAACAACAAATCTAATGATACTACAGAGCCAATCTATATAGTTTTCAACGTATTCATGGACAAACTTTAAAAAGTTTGACAACGTAGATTCTAGAATGTCAAATAAAAAAGAACCGTAGGAGTATACTTGAAGCCAATAAAGTAGTTCAATAGCATTTCGACTTTGCTAATCACATTGCACTGCAGAAATATCGTAGTCATCGGCATGCCAAAGCTTGTATTAGCAACAAGAAGTTATCAGGTAAAGTGTAATCCAAGAACACACAGTATTTATATATTTGTATTTTGGGTCATGACATGATCACATTAAAGATCAATTTACATGATATCATCATATTAGATATTCAGAGCTATGTTGGGACTAGTCCACAGTTCAGACTTCAGACGCGTTACTTGTTTACAGACAGAATGGCCATTCGTTCACGAGGGACCAAAGTGACCTTACACTCTTAACAGCAAAACAACGACCCTTGACTGGTCGAGACTTTTTGTGGCTTAGTATGACAATGGCCTTTGATTCAGTTCTACACGTTATTCGCCGACCTTGTTGCGCTTTTTTCCCCTCTGACAACATCAGTTTCAAATAATACTTTCTTATCCTTAAAGTGGGTGGGATTGCCGGCTTTCGAGACCGGCCATATCACCCCCTTCGCGAGACGCCCGTCCATAAAATTTGAAATCGCGTTCGGGTACTTTCGTCGGTTTTTTAATAAAATAGACCCGAAAAAAATAAAATTACGTTAAGGTCCCTCCGCGGTTTGCGTTCATCCTCACGTCGGTTTTTTTGCGGAATAGACCCGAGAAGAAACGAAAATACGTTTAGATCCCGAAAAACGTTTGTTTTCTTAATTCACCCGAAAAAAACAGAAATGGGTTTATATCCTTCTACGGCTTTTTTCAAACAAATCCCCGTGTTCGCCGACATCTCATAGCAGTCCGTGGATTCGACGACAAAAAAACGAAATTACATTTCGGTCCAAAAAACGTTTTTTTGTTGGTTGACCCGAAAAATAAAGTTACGTCTATATCCCTCCGCGTTTTTTCGCAAAAATTATATCCCTACGCCGTTTTTTCAGACAGATCCACGTATTCATCGACGGCTCATGCCACTCCGTGGATTCGACGACGGAAAAGACGAAAACGTTTTTTTTCTTAATTCACCCGAAAAAACGAAATTGCGTTTATATCCTTCCACTGCTTTTTTCAAACAAATCCCCATATTCGCCGACGGCTCATAGCAGTCCGTGGATTCGACGACGGAAAAAACGAAATTACGTTTCGGTGGATTCGACGACGAAAAAGACGAAATTACGTTTAGATCCTCAGACCCATTTTTCTAAAAAAAATAATCGTCGAACCAAATTTCGCACGCCGCAACGTTTTTCTTTGCAAAAATTATATCCCTACGCATTTTTTCAGACAAATCCACGTATTCGCCGACGGCTCATAGCAGTCCGTGGATTCGACGACGGAGAAGACAAAATTACGTTTAGATCCTCAGACCCATTTTTTTTAAAAAAATAATCATCGGACCAAATTTCACGCGCCGCAACGTTGCGCAACCGAATTTCACACGGCGCAGCGTAGCGCGCGACCCTGGCCAGTAGTTGTGAAAGCAGCCGGTCTGCAAAAATCCTGGCAGTGTTTGTTCTACAGTTGGATGGTCACGTCAAGGAATTCTCTTGTGAAAAACGTTGTCGTTTCATGGTGTATTCCTTTTTGACTAGTTTGTGCACCTAACAGTAGGGGTTAGCGGCGCAAAACTCCCTTCTTGTCAAATTGCCTCGCTTTATTGACTTGATCTAAAGCTAAGTCATCCACTCCCAGCTACTATCACATATACACACAGCAAAACACCAGCAAAGAATGTTTATATACTATTTGTGTTCACATTTTGCAAAGAATGTTTATAGTCGATGTGCGTGTTTACTTGGTATAACAGCAAGAATCAACGAGCAAGACGAGCAACGGAACAATGTAAAAAGTGCGGCAAGAAGGCAACCGATCCTACCTTTCGAGGCCGTGCAAACCGCGCTCGGCAGCAGCGAGCTAACGCTCACGACGTGCCAATTCGGGCCGCTCGTCTCGGCCGCCGACGCGCCAAGACGGCGAGGAGAAGCGATCAGAGCCAGTGCAACAAGTAAAACCAAGGCGCTGCCATGAAGCAGCAGAAAGCACTGCACCATGGAAGCCATGAAAGAGCTAGCTAGCTACCGCTCGCTTCCCCTATATATAACCACTATGTTCTGTGCGCTCCAAACGATGCTACGAGCGCTACTTAATTATATAGCGGTGGTTAGCCGCGCCGCCACCACCACCACCCGGTGTCAAAGTCGTCAGCTGTCGAAAGTTAGGTAGTGTGCCACAGCAGGCATGCAGCGCGCGCTTGATCGAAGAGCACGATGAGACGACGACTGATGAGGGTTTCAACTCGAACGTGATCGTTCGCGCACACGCACTGAGTTCTGAAAGCGGGCAGGCGTCGTCAAATCTGCCACTTTTTCTCGCACGAGATAAGTTGATCATGATCCATCGTTCTTCTTTTTCGTCACGATATGGTTACGATCGAAATGAGTAGGAAAATGACACCTCTTCCCATCTAAAGGCGTCGAAATCGTCAACAAACCGACTTGTGTCGCATTCTTGCAATTGGTCATGAATGCTACGATGTTGGAGGTAGCTTTCGTGCCTCCACCATGTGAGAAAAGCATGGACGACGGCAGCGCCGATGCACTGTTGTGCGAGCCTGCGAAGTGTCATGGCAGTTGTTTGGTTGATGGCCAATGTGAGCCGAGCCAAAATTTTGGCATAGCTAAAATCTAGGAAAAACCAAAGATTGGCAAAAAAAAAATGTTGTTTGGATCGTGACCAAGCCAAATTTTGATAAGTGATTTCTTCGCCCTCGAATTGCCTGCGTGTGACATTAGATTTCATTGGCATTACCAAAGTTTTGTGGAAATTACTAAATTTTGATAGCAAACCAAACAATAGCCAATTTTCGTAGGTGTTACTAATAATTGGTTTGGTTTGCAAGGGTAACAAATCAAACAGCCCCATGATACTTGAGAGTTGAGAATCATGACAAAAAAAAAAGTCGTATAATGATCGGTACAATACTGAGATCTGCACAGAAATGGAAAATTCCGAGTGTTGCCAAATTGGGAGTATTGCCTCAGCTGATAGTACAAACCAGAGATAAACATTCTCACTCCTACAAAAGTTACAAACTATATAACACATGTATATTTAGAACATGACAGATGATCAGACATGAGTACATAACTGTTGATTAGTAATATGACAAGGATTAGATGGTATTCTTCATAGACAACAGCACATTCAATCCACTTGTTTAATTAGGTGTTTGAACAAAATTCACTTGTTTAGATGCATGAACTATGCCTATATACTACATCTCCCCAGAGTATATATTTCTTTATGCAAGCGTGTCTGCTGGCGTGCAAATGCAATAACAGTAATGTAACCAAAATGTAGCACGCTTGCATGCTTGCCGTTTGTTCAGACACGCACGAGCGCGCAGTTGCCATGGCAAAGCTGGACCAATCAAGCTGCAGTTTCCCAAAAGGCCAAAACAGATCGAGAAAACAATTGCAACTAATGACCTAACAAACATGGGCTACTAGTTTTGGACTAGTAGCGACTAGCGAGTAATTTCGTACTCTCTACTACTTCTAATTACGATTTGGTGGCAGCGGTTCGTTCTCTATACCCTCTCTTTTCTTCTATTCGCTCAGCCCGTCCCCACTTCCCTTTCCTTCTGTTCGCTTAGCCTTTCCTTCTCGCTCAACCTTTCCTTCTGTTAGCTCAGCTCGCCTCCCACCCGATCTGGATTCTCTCTATTTTATGAAAATATTACTGATCACATCTCCTTAAAATGGAAGGATTTTATTCATATCTCTTATAAATGAAAGAGTTTCCTCATCATATCCCGCTTGGATGGAATGACATACTCACCATATCCCATAACATGAAAATCCTATTTCATTGTATCTCATTCGGATGGAAATGCATATATTAAAAGGCAAGAATTGCATAATCAAATCACATGCCAATCCCGGAGATCACAAGTCATTGTATCATAGATGCCTAGCACTCACACGCCTGGCTGCCCTCTCCTCCACCTATGAAAGACCACCTTCATCTCTATCATAGAGGACATACGAAGAGACATAGGAAGAGACAGAGAAGAGGAAGGCTCATACACACACAGGAGAAAGAAGCAATACAAAAGATTCAAGGGGCGCAAGAAACGATATGGAAGGAGGCTATGGCTATAGCTCCTCTCTTTTTTTTTAAGACAGATAAAGCTGTAATTAAATTATGAGGATATAAAACAAAGTTTAAAGTTACAAGATGCAGAAGACTGCACTCGAGATAAAAGGGGAGGAGAAAATAAGAAAAAAGACCAAATTATTTAAAATTGCCGTTGTACTATCGTGTTGAGGCTTTTTAAAATTATACTAGCATGAATGATTAACTGATAATTTAAATCACTCTTAAGTAGCTAACAAGTTCGCTTCATACATGTCTTTCTCATCAACCAACTTGGCTGTTGCTTTGAAAAACTTTTCTTAATAAGGTTGTTTGAGAATTTTCGTAGCAACGTACGGGCACTTAACTAGTATTATCCTGCTCCGTGGAAGATTCTTAACCAGACGTCAATGAAGACCTACCAAACGCTTAGTCGCTTACTAACTTATTTGTACATTTGGTCAGTCAGCTTCACACAAATGGCCAAAGAAGTGAGAGCCTAGCTAACAAAACCAGTCACTAGTGCAATCCAGGCTATTTTCCATCGATAACAGTGCAGAATCGCATTCCAGGCGAATGGTTGTTCTCGTCACTCGTGTGCTCATCCACTCAAAGGTGTGCTTATTTGCATGTTCCTTTGATCCTGCGTACTTTCACGGGTCAGGAGTGTAGTACTAGACTACTAGTACACGTACGACCGTTGCCCATGTCACTGGTCATCACTCATCACAGATGCAACAGCAGCACACTTGTATTGCCGTCGGCGGCGTGAGCGCGGATGGATGGGCATCATTGGAGCCCAAAATCTGAGGAACTCCTTCTCCTTCACCGGTCGGCCGTCCTAGACAAAGTGGAACGTACGTACGCTCCCCGAGTCGATGGCCGTGTACGCCCCCGAGATCCGCGAAAACACTAGACCGGGCCCGGGCGTTTCATCAACCCGGCGGTGGGCCTCAATGCATGGACCGCGCGCGGTTGACGCGGTCGATCGAGCGGTTGCCATGCGGCACAAAGAGGGCGCGGAAGCGAAGTTGCCCATCGTGCTCGGGGCCACGCGCCCGTACTTTCGCTCCACCCGCGTGCAACTGTGAACAGTTCCAACAACCGGCGAGATTTTCGGAAATCTCGGACGAGATTGGAGACGGGATCCAAAATTCCGAATGGGTAAATTAAATTTTCAAACGCTACAGTAATCTTAAAAAAAATTCTCAGGTGATTTGATCGGAATTTAACTTTTTTTTTAACGGATTTGGCCCGATAACCCTTAAGAAAGTTATCTTCCATGAGAATTGGTTGAAAAATCGAATTTTTGAGATGTTTTATAATTTTGGCAGAAATACTTTCAGATTTTTATAAAATTGTACAAGCTTGATCATACTTCGAAAAAATTATAGTAATATCTTTAGAAGTGTAGGATCATACATAAAAATTTTCAAAATAATTGAACTTTATTTGTTATCTTTAAAAAATCAAAAACAGACTGAACATAATTGAGACAATAACTTTGTCAGAATTTTATAAATTTTCTCGAGTGTGATCATGATCCAAAATGTTTATAAGAGCTTAAGCATTGCTTAAGAACCCTTCTATAAAATTTTCAAAAAATTTAAACTTTTTTGTGTGCTCAATCCCATCTATGAATGCATTGAACTTCATTTGTTATCTTTCAAAAATAAAAAACACAACGAACACAAATGGTACGGTACCATTGTAAGAATTTTATAAATTCACTGAAGTGCGATCATGATCCAAAATTTATATGAGAGCTTAATAATTGCCTCCGAACCCCTCTCTAAAAGTTTCAAAAATCCTAACCTTTTTTTGGTAGCTCAAGCAAATCTATGTATTGATCATGAGGATTTTATAAGGATGTAGCACTGTCAGAATTTTTGAAAACTATTAAAGCTTAATCATAATCTAAAAAATTTATTGAAACATTGATGATATATCAGGACCATCCACAAAATTTTTTAAAATTTTATAACATAGTTTGAACCATTTTTTATTTGGTTGAAATTTGCCGGTAAAGCTTTTATCAATACATTAGAACTATCCGAATTTTTAAAAATTCATGAAGTTTGATCATCACAAAAAACATTTATGAGAATATTAGTGATGCACCAAAACTATGTAATTTTTTTTTTAAAATTTTCTAACACGGTTTGTTCTATTTTTCATTCAGTTCAAATTTGTCGGTCAGTGTTTTTATCAGGACAGTAGGGCTGTCTGAATTTTTAAACATTCCTTATGATTGATAATCATCTGAAATTTTTATAAAAATAGTACTAATGTATCAGAACCATCCATAAAAAAATTCAAAATTGTTTGACAAAGTTTGAACTATTTTTTGCTCGGTTCAATTTCACCAAAATCTCGACAAATATCGCCGAGATTTCGGCAATTCTAGGCAAATTTTTTGTTAAAAAAAACGGATTTAATTTTTTTTATTTTGTCCAGATTTTCCCCAAAATTCTGATATCTCGGCAAAATTTCGGATTCTGGCAACCTCCGAGATGTTAACCGAAAACGAGATTTGAAATCTTGCTCGCGTGCCATGCATAACTCGTGCCTAAACCACTGTCCACGAACCGGGTGAACTCGATCGACGAAAGTTTCTAGGCTCTCAATTCGTTTTGGTTTTGGTAATTAATAACAATCATGATTAAAAAACTAATATTTTTCTTTGAGATTATTGAAAATAGATTGGTCCTAGACATGTTACGCAATGAAGCATGAAAATGAAGCTAAAAGAATATCAATGCATCAAACTCAATTGCCAAGGTATAAAATTAAGGATCTTTTCATATCTTTTGCCGATCTTGGTGTTTTAGAGAAAAATCGGGTTGCTAGATTAGGTGTCGTACTATTAAGAGGGGTCTTGGCTAGTAGTTTGATGTTAGTCAAAGTCTAATGGCTCAAATCTTGCATACTTGAATTCATATTTGATTTTGCATTGAGTCATCTTAAATTTTCAGAGAAAAATTAGTAAAGCCGGTCGTACCGCCCATGTGGGTGTGGTGGCAGTAGCACGGGCACCGATGAGACTAAGTACCCGGCTGATCTGTTAAATATATTTAAGCAGCAATTATTCCATGGTTTAATGTATTGATATTTTTGATCTGCTGTTAGGTAAAGCTGCATTCCGTTTTGCCACTGAAAAAAAATATACATCAGTTTGTTTTCCTGAATTGTTAAGCTCTGAATTTGCAATGAATCGCATGTAAAGCCGGAGCCATGGTCCATGGACGTATGTGTGAGCAGACTCAGCAGAGCCCTGAGCAGTGAACTCTACTGAACTAGTAGCCAATAAAATCCCTTGCCCTCCACTTGAAAAGATAAGGAGGTCCACCCGGCAGTGTCTGCACTCCACATCCGCAGCGGCCATGGCATTCGTCGCCATCCACGCCCGCCTCGCCTTCCCCCCTCCCCTCTCCGCCGCCGCCGCCTCGTCTCTCTGCTCCGCTCCCGCCCGCACCCTCCTCCCGCGCCTCAGAACGGTGACCGGAAGCCGCCGCGGCGCACGGTGCCGACGCCGGCCGAGGCGCGACAGCTCCGCAGCCACCATCACCGCGTCGCTCGATCTCACCGAGGAGAACGTCCGGCAGGCCCTCGTCGAAGCCAAATCCGAGGCAAGCCAGCTTCCTTACTTCACCTCATCCCCTATCGAAAACCAGGCATGACTCGCAATGCCAGCCTCTGACTGACGCCATTGTTGGTGGTCTCTTCTTGCACTGCGCTTCAGCTGGGCCAGCTGTTCGACACGTCGGTGGGCATAACAGGTGAGAAAAGCCAGACCGATTCCATTGATCCACTTGAGCACCAGTTGGAGCACGAATGGATTTGCTGATTTGCTTCTCCTTTGTGTGAATGGTGGATGGTGGCAGGGCAAGTTGATCTCGCGGAGCTGGACGGGCCGTTCGTGAAGCTCCGCCTCAAGGGCAAGTTCTGGCACACCCGCGCCACCGTGCTCGCGCGGATCGGCAACTATCTTAAGAACCGCATCCCGGTGAGCTTCTCTGCTGCTGAGTACTCTTCTTGCTGCTTGCGTGAGGGGCAGTGCAGGATAAAGAAAGTTAAGTTGGTGAAGAGGTTTTTTTTTTGTGTGCAGGAAATCTTGGAGGTGGAGATAGAAGACGAGAACCAGCTTGACGACAGCCCCGCGGCTTTCTGAGGTATCCCCCATGCATCGATGTCAGTGTTCACCAAATAGTTCAATCTTGTTGATTTTTTTGTCCTAGCAGCAGTAGTTGGCATATCACTTGCATTAATAAGTCTTTGACCACCCCTTTTTTGTCAACCCTTGGCACACAATTCCCTGACGCTATCAACAATGATCCATGATGACATGAACTCCATGTTCAGTGATCGCTGTTGCGGTGCTGATATTCCAATGACATTCACCACCTCGAAGGGAATTGCCTGAATTGTTGACGTGAAGTTGAAGGGCCAAGTGTACGAGAACGGACTACTCTGCCGCCTTCCTCTTCTTGTCATGGTTTCGAACTTCAGGGATTTGTAGTTGCATAGAAGGATTGGTTTGCACCAGCTACATTCTGATTGCAGAGATCCAATATTTGAACGTATTTGTTCAGGATAAAAAACCTGCAAGCTATTATTGAATGAACCTACTTTTGGAGAGGTCTAGTGGGCTTTTTCGATACTGGGTTTGGTAGGATCATCTTTTTGTGTGTGAAAAAGATCTACCAATGATGTACTCCTGTGCTGATTATATATTTATATGTTTCACTCTTGCAAATGATGTTTAAGATGTTGTGGTAATCATATTGCATTTGGAATACTACTGAATCAGTATGCTCCTGTGTTTATGTCTTCTGATGTGGACAGCCCTGTGCCCCTGTGGCAGAACTAGAAGACGGCTCCAACTGTAATCGTTCACAGAATTGCGTGTCCTCCGTCGTAGAAGCGTCATGGTAATTCAATTTTCATTTCTAAATATAGCTGGATGCGACATTATGCTATTCTGATAACTTGTTTTCCCACTTCTTACACACTCGCACGATGCTTTTTTATGTTTCAAGAACCACTTGAATTTTTTTTTTGCTGTTTTAAGCTGATCTCTACAGTCATGTGTGTCCTTTCGAGGAAGTGTGGAACTGAGCACACACCTGCCAATACAATTGCAATGGTTGTCCCTTGTCTTTAATCCGAGCCACATTATCTTGCTTTGGGAATTTTGGTTACTGCTCTTCTGTGGCCTATTTCAGCAGTCTTGTCAATTGTCAAATGTTTAGGCATCAGCGAACTGTCTGACGGGCAAGCCATTCAACGATTCTTGCCTGTGGAATAAACCATTCCATTTCAACAATCTTCACTTTTTCCCCTTGTTTTCTTTTTGAGAGAATGTTGGTACTTGCACATTTGGCTCCTGGTTTGCATAAACATCAATGGAAAACTAGCATCTTTGAATTGAATCTAGATGAATTGACGACCATCGGAGAAGCTGGAAGCTGTTGTTATCAGATAAAGGGAGAAGAAGGACGTGTGTCGCCAGACTAATGAACCTTACTGTGTAGCACTAGCATTGGTTCAGAACAGCAACTGCGCATTTCAGCATCAAAGTGAGATATTTGACAAGGCTTAGCGTCTAGATCTCTTAATAAACTGAGTACCCAAAGAAATTTGCATGGAAGCTACATCTAAAGGTCCTTTCATTCATCGGCATCTTGTACAGAAATTATTCGGCAACCAACTTATTCCAATCTATTCCTTGATGTATGCCGATTCAACATGGAAACGATAACGATTGGCATGTGTTGCTGGTCCACAAAGTAAAAAAAAAAAGGAAGTAAGAAAATGATGGAGGAGATGACATGTCTAGTCATGCACACCAAGTACTAGAAAATTTCATCAAGATAAAATAGGCATAGCTGAGAAACTGGCAGAACAACTGTGCATAAGAAAGATACCGAACTGCAATGGGCAATGAGATCTGTGACATTCCGAGTGAAATGGCCACCAAACGCCAAACTCAGAACCTCCAACTGTTCGGTGTCAGGAACTCAGGATAACATGTGCCACACCTGGGGACAACCGGTTCCAACTTCATTTCACCACTGCCATATCTCTGCAGAAACGTCCTGTAAATCTGACAGACAGATGCTGAACAAGTGCTAGGTTCAGGAGTTCTTAGCTTTCTCTGGTCGTAGTATTTTTTTTGTTTAGCAAATCTAGCCGAACAAATGTAATTATAAAAATAGTTTTCTCCTCGACTATAGAAACGCTGATAGGTAAAACATGTCATTTGTTGTACCCGTATATTGTGGCAGGAGGCTAGGGCCACAGTAGGCTGTCGACCGTAGTAGGACAATGTTGCTGAACTAGCAAGATGGCCCGCGCATTTGCGCGTGCATCATTTTTAAAGTATGTTTAAATGACTTGATAATATATATGTGATTTTTTTTTTCAAAAATAGATCAATACAAAACACAATTTGTGATATTTTGATATTGTATATTATAGGAGAGAATATATTTACTCTGTTTCTCAGTACTTATCACATGTGACCGAAACTTTCTTCTACGAATACTTTCATAGAAAAATAGTAAACATAGCATAACAAAATATTTTCTATTTATATCATCATCTCTTAATTTCATTATTACAATGTTTGTCTCTTTCTTTCGGTACTTCTTTTATTGCACATCATATTGCTCATACCGGTATAACTGAGTGATCAACTGTCGATGTATCACCCTCTTAATCTTTTCGTTCCGTGGAGATCCACCAAATAAAGAGTTAGAATTTTTACTATATTCTATATTATTTTATAGACTATAAAAAACGTGTAATCGACTTTTATTACATAATAGTTAATATATATATATATATATATATATATATACAAATCAAATTACTTACCTTATTTTATTTCTCACCTTAAATTATCATATTTCTAAAATTTTAATTCTGAATAAAATGAAAATTTATATTTTTCACTTAGTATGGAATTTAAAAATAATCCCTAATTTCCTTTTATTTTTTTCTTATGTTATTTATATTTAATTTTGAATTTCAAGTTTTGATTTAGAATTTGTATGAAAATCAAATGACTAATTTCATTTTGTTTTTTATTCCGAATTTATGTTAATTTTTATTTAATTTTCCATATCGGTTGTCTTTGTAGAAATCGTATACAAATCCAACTACTATTTTTATATAATTTATATTCGTATTTTAGCAATGTACATGTTTAATTTGGACTTCATATGAAAGTTAAATGGTTGATTTTCATTTATTTATTATTCAATTTCATTATTTTTATTGTTCTTAGTATGGGCTCTTTCTTTTAATTTAAGCCATTGATTTTATTTTTATTTAGTTTTTCATATTAGTTTTGGATTACAATTGATAATACAAATCCAATTGATAATTTTTACCTAATTTTTATTCTGAATTTTGGTAATGTACGTGTTTTAATTTAGAGTTCATTTTAAAATCAAATGTCTAATTTATTTTTATTTTTTATTCCAAATTTTTGTTAATTTTTTTGTTGTAATTCACATAGACTCTTTCTTTTAATCTAAGCCGTTATAATTCGGATCCGCTAGATGAGCGGTTAGGCGTTTTTGAAATAGTAACATCAAATCTAATGGCTATTATAGTTCAACTTATTTAAGGTTCACTAAATTAAGGGTTATATGTTTTGCTTTTTTATGAGAATTTCTAGCATTTTATTTTCTTAACAACTCTACATGATATGCTATTGAAGCGCCGTAGGACCGGTCTTGACCCCGTGACCTAGTATAGGATGGGCGTAATGTCTTCTGATGAAGCTCAGAACTCTATTACCACATCAATTTGTTTCCTTTGATCAGGTCGGTGCCATACTTGGTGTTGAATCTATCATAGACGAACCAAGAGATAAAAAAGAACAAATGTAAGGAATCTTGATTTTGTGGGAGTTAGATTGGGAGATCAGGAGGCGCACTCTTCCACGTCAAGAAAGAAGCAGTGATTTCTGTTTTTTTTCTAGCTACGCAAGTAAAATGATTCGAAGGGCGATCGAGCTCGTGCAATGTTATTATTTTCCCGTTCTGTTCTTTCCTCGGGAGCACTTGGACGAGGGCGCCAGTGAACACCATGGCGTCCGAGGATAAGTCTATATACAGTAAATGTCTTGATTTATTTGTTTCTCGATAAAACCGATCTACTTTTAGGGAGTTCTTAGAATAACCAAATCAAATACAAATTAGTTTTGGGGCTACGTGACTTTTATGTTATGGCTGAATCAACATGAGGTCATTTGTATTTTCTTTAATTGCATGCATTAAGTCACAACGGTGTGTATTGTTTGTATAAGGGCAAGGTGCGTCCAATGTAATGTCAGAGTTCATGTGCTGATTTATTGGTTATGATTTACTAATCAAAATTACAATTAAGCTTAATAACGCATGAGATCCAGATGCATCGATCTGCTCCTGCCATGTAAGTTTTATCTTTTATTTTGATTTTATACTACAAAGTAATATATATCTACTCAATAGCATCTAATGGTCAATATGATTCATTTTTAATTAGGGTCCACCAGATTAAAGGCTAGATATTTTATTTTTTTTGTGAGAATTTCTAGTCTATTTCTCAAAGATCCAATGACAGTTGTAAATAAAGCCCACCAAATTAAGGGCTAGATATTTTGCTTTTTTGTGGGAATTTCTAGTCTAACTCTGATGGGCTTTATTTCTAGTCTATTTCTTAAAGATCCAATGGCAATTGTAAATAAGGCCCATAAGATTAAGGGCTATATATTTTGCTTTTTTTGTGGGAATTTCTAATCTATTTCTCTTTTTTCTTAGCGACTCTCATGAGCTTTTAATATATAATAGATTAGAGTAGCATGGTAGGAACCTGCCGCGCTCGAGCACCGCAGTATGTACTGCCACCCTATCGAGCCTCCTTGCTTAGTGCTTTGTCTTTGCGCCCTCTTCTTGACCGTTCTTGCGCCTTGTTGTCTGGACAGTGGTGCTCGATGCATCGAGATGGCCAAGGTTCCAAACCCCAGTCGTGGTACACTGGTGCGATAGGTGACTGCTGACGCTACCACAGTCGGGGAGAGTACTATTTTTACAATTACGTTCGTACGGACCTAGATTTGAGAAAAAATGTGAATGGAGCTAGAAAAGCTCAGCCTTGCGGTTCAAGAATATTGTATATATCTAGCCTCCTGTACATCATTTTTTGTAAATCTAGTCCCAACGTTTTTTTTTTGCAAAAATAGCCTCCTCCCCACCGCAGAAGGCATGGTAGAGGACATGTATCTCCTGTAGTGTCCAAGGAGTGTTGAATTTGCCTGGCTCTGCGGTAGTACTGTAAGCGAGGGAGGACACACTTCCGCGCTCGAGAAACATGAAAGGCATCCTCTCGCTATCCGAGCGCGGCAGCCTCATGCTCGCGCCCACCCGCCCTGCTCATGTGTGCACCCCGCGCCTACATGCAGCGACCATGCTCGTGCATGCTACCATGGTGCCTGCTTAGCTTCTGCGGCAAGGGAGGGAGCCACTTTTGAAAAAAAAAACATGCATTGAGGGTTAGATTTTAAAAAATATGGTGGCCACATGCACAGATTAGGGATGAAAACGGAAACAAAATTTCCAACCGTTTCAGAGAAAAACAGAAATGGAAGCCTTTTTTCGGAAATAAAAACGGAATTTTTTTGTCGAAAACGAAAATGAGAGAGCCATTTTCAACAGAAACGAAAACGGAAACCGAAAATTTCGTATAAATGAAACCAGAAATTCCGTCGAAAACTTGTCCCACTTGACCCAAAAAGGAGAACGGAGAATTTACATTTATTTTTGAATTAAAATAATTTCAGAAATACAAATGGCTTTATAGAAAATATCAAATAGAGTTCAAAAATTCTAGAAAATATCTCAAAAATACTTTAGAACATTTTGAACCTAGGAAAGTTATTTCTAGCATAATTTTGGTTTTATTTTTTATGAATAAATTAATTTTATAAATTTGAAAATAGCAAAGTTGCATTTATAAACTCCAGAAAATCCAGGATAAACCTAAAAAAAATCATAGATGAACATTGAACAATAATATGCAAATTTTAGGGCGTTATATCTTTATAGTTGGAGGAGTAAGAGGATGTCGATGATAATGATATGGAGGAGGACATTATGATCTGATCTGGAGAACAAATAGCGAGCCTTTAGCTGACAAACTTAAGAAAAAAACTTCCTAGTGATACCTGTGAACATAACATTGTTCTTGTGTTCGCCTTGAGGTGGAATGAGTTACATTATTTTTGTATTCTTGTATATTGTGATCAGGTACTATGTTCTTGTAGAATTTTTCACTTTCGTTTTTATATCTGCTACGTTTCGTTCCGCATTCATTTCCATTACCGATAAAAAATTCGAAAACAGAAACAAAACGACCATTTACCAAGATTTCCTTCCGTTTTCATCCCTATACACAGTGTTCGTCGGTTCAGAGCCTTGCAGATTCCATTGCAAAGTCCAAACCGCATGATCACTCTTGGGATCAGATCAACCATTGTGTATTGCACTGGACCTTTCTTGTCAGTATTACAGTACATACACATCGCTTTTGTCCCGTAGAATGTTACTGTGTGGTCCTATCAGGCCACCAGTCCCTCTATCCCAAGCTAGTACAGTACTAATACCATGGTGTGTTGCTCTAATCACCAATGGCTAATCATTTGGGCAGTGGTGTGTTCAAAGAAAGAATCTTTTATTTAGTTGCTAAGCTTCAAATTGTTCTCTTTTTTTTTCTTTGCAAACCAAACCGCATCATTAAGCTGAATGGATTCTTCGTTTCTTTTCATGGAAAGGAGTGCAGAGTCCTCTGGTTGGTCGCCGCCGCCTCCTCATGTTGCTTCTTAATAATATAATCTGGTCCATTGCTTAGTGTAATCCCTATTTGTCGGCCAGATTAGCGAGGATCTGGTTCTATGTCAGGGCAAAAGGGGAGGAACAATCAATGTGGGGCTGGAGAAAGACGCGGCTTTGGTTTTTTCTTGGATGGAGAAGTTGAGTTACGCAAGTAATATGAGGAGATTAAGAAATGCAAACGGGATTAATTTTTGGTGATGCTAAGTTTGAAATCATCCATTATATATATTTTCTTTTCAAATCTAGCCTCTACGTATATACATTTATAAATTTAACCCCCTCTCTAGAGGTGCGGCAAGCGATACCTATCTCCTATCACGTTCAAGGAGCACGTAAACTGACGAGTGAGGGAGCAGGCGATGCCGCGCTCGGAGAGCACAGAAAGAGCGGTGCCAGTGTGCACTCACCCACTCCCTGGGCACGACAGCACTGCTCCACGCTCGATTGTCCTACCATAGTGAATAGTAATGGTTAATTTTCGCTCTCTCCGAATGTGGTAGGAGATCAAATTTATAAATACATATGCGAAGACTAGTCACTAGATTTGCTGCAAAAGAGAGGCGAAGCTAAGTCTTGCCCTTACATGTGACCCCACGTGAGGTGATATTATTTTCAATGCTTCCAGAGTGAGACAAGAAACAAGTAGCAACTGCAACCATGTGCATAAAATCCGCGTTTTTTATTTGATACCATTTTACGTGCTTGACCGTGTTCAGTTCTTCTTTTGCTATGAATTTTTTTAACCCGAATCAAACGCAGCCTTATACAATTATCGTCCCTAGATAACGTTTGCAGATATATTGGTATCATTTTCGCACTAGAAGAAAACAAAATTTTGTGTCGTTTTCAGCAGGTATCGAAGTTAACAGGGAAAAGAAACCTGGTTTGGTGATCCAGTTTTTTCATTCTAAGCTTACTCCAGTTTCTTACACCATGTCTATGCCATCTAATTGGACCGACCAAAGGTAACCAACCATCTCAGTACTAAATAGACGTCGAGCCATCACAATCAGGTAGCCGCGGTGATCATGTGACCTGTAGAAGGCAATTGCTTAATTATCATTTCACTAAACTGTGATGTAGATCACTAATCAACCAAGTAACCATGTGCCAACTATATATGGGGACTATTATGGAGTGTCTCAGTGAACAAACTCAGGTAGAACTGAAAAAGTCTGTTCTCTTTTCCTGCGTAATTAACGTGTTTTGTCTTCCTAGGATCAATCTCTTTTTTTGGAAGTAAATCCATATCTTTTTCTTCCTGGGATCCATCAATCGGCAGCTCCGAGGAAGATTAGACATAGATTCCATGGCCAATAATTTAGTATAAGGGTATTAATAATATTGTTACATTAGTTGTTTATATGCTTTGATATATAAGATTTTTATTGATATAGAGAAGAGAGAATGATAAGATATATTATAGCCGTCATGTCTCTTCGTGAAGAGACGATTATATAAATAATATAAAATATTATTATATGGGTTATTGTTTATAATAAATACTTCCTCATAATATAATTAAAATTTTGTAGGATCTCGTAGAAATAAACTTAAAATATCATTCACAGTAGAAATTAACTTTAACTTTATTTTAAATAATATAAAAGGTATGTAGATAGCATTCTGTACTTCTGTTCGTGCCCCTGAATTCTGGATCGTGATTTGAGCGATCTTTGTTGCGTTGTGCAAAGATACGCGACCAGGGGAGAGTTCGGTTCCATGGAACAGTCAAAGCGTCAGTCTATCAGTACGTGTTGTGGCCTGTGGGAGAGTTTGGTTCCATCTGTCCTCCGTGGAACACTGTCAGTGTGTCAGTGTATCAGTACGTGTTGTACTGCTCCAGTTTACTATGGAGCCTAAGAGTGAGAGAGAGTTATTGATGAATTGTTTATCTTTTATTATAAGACCTTTCTTAGTAAGTAGAATAGGAGTGAGCTATAATTATATTTTTAATTGCGCTAACTATAAATCTTGAACTCAAGATTTTTTAACTTTGATACCATATTAAATTGTATGCACCAACCATACACTTAAAAGCTTAAGTTTATAAGAAAAGATAGATAATTCACTTATACTTGAATACTCCTCGCGCAAGGCAGAATTCCTAAGCCAATTGCCATCCGTGGTTTGTCCCTTTGCACCATTGTTTGGCACAACACAATTTTTGTAATTTCGTTGCCGACCATTGTTTAGTCCTGTACTCGGTTTTTTTTGGCTGAGAGCAAGAGTTCGATTCACAGCAATTGTTAAGTCTGAATATGCTATTCGATTACAAATTAATGGTCGAAATACATGCTTTAATATTTATGCAACTATTAAAAAGAAAATCACGAGAAGCATCTCTCTCAAAGAAAAACTTTCTCGTCTAACTTTATCTCGAGTAACAGCTATGGACTTCACCCTTTTTTAGTCCCTCGTATTTTTTTTTACAAATCTAGCTTCCATACAAATATAATTATAAAAATAGTCTACTCTCCAACGGTAGAAGTGTCGATAGGTGATACGTGTCACATACCGCGCTTGTGCACAGCGAAAGTGACGGGCTAAATTTGTAATTGCATTTGCATGGGACTAGATTTTAAGAAAAAAAAACCCAAAGCGTTGAGTTCGTCAATACGGTGTGTTGTTCATTTATGCCATCCGAATGATATAAACGGGAGTCCAGATACAGTTTCAGTCGAGTCGTGAGCAGCCAGCAACGGTGCGTGAAAAGCGTGGCAGCCAAATCACATGCACTGCACTTGAGCCGAAGACGAGAGCGGAAGCCAGTTGAGTTCGTAGGATAGGTTCCGCCACCACTTGACAACGAGAGAGATGCAGAAGAGAAGACGAACCTTTCCTCTTCGTGCCCTTCGCAATACAAGTTCTGGATCAAGTCGTGTGCCTAAAACGATGGTGGTACTCGCCACGTCAGTGATGGCTGACGATGAGTCCGCGTAGACCTGTTATCTGCCACGGACACCACGATATGTTCTCCGTGTCTCTTTCTAAGTTGGGTACATGCGTGAGCTTCACCTTAAATGCCTTTGAGTAGAGATGAAAACGGAACGGAAACGATCGGTAAATGGTCGTTTCATTTTCACATCTTTTACCGGTAACGGAAACGGAATCGGAAACCCCAGAAACGGATACGAAAATGAATAATGATCGAAACGGATGTGGAACGGAACGGAGCGGATACGGAAACGAAAGTGAAAAATTCTACAAGAACGTAATACATGATCACAATATACATGACCACAGAAACAATGTAACTCATTCCATCACAAAGGTGGATACAAGAACAATGTTATGTTCACCGGTATCACTAGAAATTTTTTTTCTCAAGTTTGTCAGTTGAAGGCTCGCTATTTGTCCCCTAGATCAAACCATCATATCCTCCTAAATATCATTATCATCGACATCCTCTTGCTCCTCCAACTATAAAGATGTAATGCCCTAGAATTTGCATATAATTGTTCAATGTTCATTTATGATTTTATGAGATTTATCTTGGATTTTCTGGAGTTTATAAATGCCATTTTATAATTTTTCAAATTTATATAATTAATTTATTCATGAAAAATGAAACCAAAAATATGCTAGAAATAATTTTCCTAGGTTCAAAATGTTCCAAAGTATTTTTGAGATTTGTTTCGGAATTTTTGAACTCTATTTGATATTTTTCTATAAAACCATTTGTATTTCTGATTTTTTTTAATTCGAAAATAAATGTAAATTCTTCATTCTCCTTTTTGGGCCAAATGGGCCAAGTTTCCGACGGAATTTCCAGTTTCACTTATACGGAATTTCCGATTCCGTTTCCGTTTCCGACGGAAATGGCTCTCCCGTTTCCGTTTCCGATAAAAAAATTCTGTTTCCATACCGACATTTTTCGTTTCCATTTTCGAAAAAAATGCTTCCGTTTCCATTTTTCTCCGGAACGGTCGGAAATTCCGTTTCCGTTTTCACCCCTACCTGGGAGGCTATTAGATTGAGGCCCTGCTTGAAATGAGCGGTTTACCAAATTTGTAAATTTCTGCAAATTTGTTGTTTGGTATTCTTGCGTCCAAAACGGCATTGTTTGGTATTGCGATATGGTTGGAATTGAAATAGCGTGCAGTTGCAATTCAATCCGTTAATATTCTCTGAATTTTGTGTTTTCACTTGAGGAATTGCACTGAAGCACTCCACATGTATTTACGTTTTGATTAGCACTTCCCACCAGCAAAAGATAAGTGTAAAAGGATTCTAACTTAGTCTCTCACAATTGAAAAAAAATGAAGTCTTGTCATATTCTAGCTACAAGACAATTACACCGAACTTTAACATTTTTTTTCCTTCCCCATGGAACTGTTAGTTGCATCGTTGATGTTCGCCGTCTCTCTCGAGTTTGGTACTGGTACATGAGTTTTGGACATGATTGAGCTCCACCTGAGAATGCTTGGGAAGGAATGCCACCTTTTTTAAAAAAGAAATTTCTCATAGAAGCTTTAGGCCTTTTTGGAATACAGAAATTTGCCTAGACTTTCAGCAAATAGTGCAATTCGTATAGAATTATGAAAAATCCCTGTTCCAAATTCCAGGAGAACCCGTATTACTTTTTTGTTTTTTCTTGACACAAATTTTGTTCTGATCGCCAATTCCTACCAGCAAAAGATGAGAATAAAAAAAAAAATCAAAATTGATCTCAAGGTTTGAAAGAAGTCATGTAATATTCTTGTTACAAAATCATGACTTCCTACTTTAACTTTCTTTTCTTCCCCAAAACATGACATTAGAACTCTCCTGCTGGAAAAAAAAGTTGCCCATTCACCAACCATGCACTCATGCCAAGAGCATATTTTCCATGCCAAGAAAAAGGCATGGACCCAAAGAGTGTCTTTTCCAACCTAATTTGTTGAAAATTGTCGCAGAACTAGAAAAGTTCCTTTTGCATTTGGACAAAAACATATCTGAAAATGACCTCCACACTCAGCAACAGTACCGTAACTTCATATGGCCATATCCAAATAATTGCGTTAACGCTGGACCCCATAGATATGTTTGCATCAATGTAAACAAACACTTGCGGTGCAGATCATGAAAATTCACGGTAGCAGTGTCGACAGGATAAGCTTGTCTACAGTCAATTCTTGCGAGCTTTATCTTAAGCAGCGCTCTCAACCTTATTTATGAGAACCACTAAATTATCTTGTTGCGATTAAATTTGGAAATCTTTGGCACTATTGAAATTCAAAATTTTCTCCTGGCTTGTGATTCGTGATCATTGCTGGATAGCAAACAGATTACAGAGACATGATCTCCCCATCAGTCACATTGCATTCTTTGTTTACAGGAGGAAGAAACTATCAATCATCTCTTAATTCAATGTAGTTTCGCATGATAGGTGTGGTTTCAGATTTTTTTTATGGATAAGAAAGCAGGGGCTTACGCCTAACAATGATGCTATCGTTAAAGATTGGTGGCTATTGATATCTAACTCCTTGAGATCTGATCAGATTAAGGGTTGCAATTCCCTCAACATTCTCACTATAAGGCATATTTATTTAGAACGTAATGCAAGAATTTTTAACGTTACATTCAAGTAGATATCGCATATTACGAAGAAAATTGTGCTAGGTGGAGGGCTGCAAGGGCTGGCTACTTGAAAAAATTGTTCTTGTAATGTAATTGATGGTGTTGATTGTTAGTTCTCGTCGAATTTAGCGGATGGGCAGCACCTATTATTCATTTAAGTTTATTTTTTTGTTGTTTTGTCCTCTTTTTCTTTGTTGTCTAACTTGTTGTTATTCTTCTCCTCTCTTAATACAACGAAACACATATCTATACCCCTTTATAATGCACCTAAACAATTTTTCCTACATCCACCCTAAATAATGCACCTCATTAGAGATGGCCCAATATTCGCGTACCCAGCAAAACGTCCCCAGAAACTTGCATTCATCAAAATGAACGTCTCAGATCTTTCCTCAGTTTTACTCACCCACATCCGATGGCTATTATTTAGTGTGTCTAATCATCCCTATGGCCCACAACAGACCTCCCCCACCTACATATTTGGAAGGAGAGCGAATCAAACAAGGAAATAAATAAGGAGGATCCGCATGCAAGGAAACCAGACTTGAATTTTTTACTGGCCAAAATTGTACGTACTACATATTTGGAAGGAGGATGAATCAAACAAGGAAATAAACAGGGAGGATCCGCATGCAAGGAAACAAGACTTAAATTTTTTATTGTCCTGGCATTGTGATCGTATTTTTTTCCGAATATCACCCTTCTCGAGACTTTTTTACGGATCTAGCCCCAAAGAGCCTAATTTCAGCGCACGGAGAGCGCTGAATTTTTGTTTTTATTTTTTATATAAGGAACCAACGGTCTGTGAGTGCTGCTTAATTTTGTTAATTTTTTCTCGCGGAACCAGCGGCCGGCGAGAATTGTTTAATTTTTATCTTTTTTTCCTTGCGAATCCAGCGGTCGGCGAGCGCAGTTTATTTTTTCATATTTTTCCGAAATAATCCCTGTGGCCCACAACAGACCTTCCCTCACCTCCAGCATCAACAAGGAAAAGGAAATAAACGTCTTGGAATCAAGGAAAAGGAAACAAACGTCCTGAAAAAGGAAAGGACCATACATTACGTGCTGAAAAAAGGAAATCGGGAGATGGGGCAGCGCGACCGGGAGAACACAGGTCTGCAATAGCTCCACGGTCACCATCGGTGGCTTTGCCTCTGTGGCGAGATTCTTTGTCGTCGACCTACATGACATAGTGCCTCAGCAAATTTATAATTTAATTTTTTTTGAAAATAATTTTATTAAGTACAAAATAATCGAAAGTTTTTTGAGAATTTTTCTAGAATTTTTTAACCTAATATGCTATCTTTTAAAAAATCCTTCTATATTTAAAAAAATGAAGGCAACTCACTGTAGCTTCTTCTAGTCTGCATTTGGACAGAAGCTTCTTCTCTTCCCTTCCTCCATTAAAGTAAGAAAGAAGCTCCAAAGCTCCATCAATCCCGCACCAAATCTCCTCTTTCCATCTATAGTGTTAATTCCCCAAATTTCGTGCTCTATTGCCAAAATTTCCTCTCAATCTATTTGATCCCAAATTATGGTTTCCATAAATATGCTTGTTTCGGGGCTATAAAAGCCGACGAGCTCTCCTCCACCCCATCGCATTGCGTAAATCCCCAAGTGCTCCCTCTTGTAAAGATCGCCGGGTTTTGGAGGTAACCCAAGCCATCACCATCATCTTTCCCGGCGAAATTCACCATAACCGTGACTCCTCCCCCGCAGGCGCCGGTGTCGGCGATCTCGCCGCACCGATGCCGACCATGCGACCGCCGGTTACCCTGGCCTTCCTCCCTTTGCTGGCCAAGCCCAGAGAGCACGCTGTGCTCTCTGTGGAAGCTGCAAAAAAAATAATCTAAAATCAAAAAATTCTTTTTTCTTTCTCTTTCTTGATTTAAAATCTTTTAGGAGCCCGTTTTCGCCCATTCGACCTCCATTTAGTTTCATTTTTCTTTCTAAATTCATTTAAAATTCTAAATTTCTCTTTTATTATTAAGTGTTGTATTCATACTTATCTTCTCATTTAATTGATATGCGGGTGTACTGCCGTCGTAGCGTTAGCACAGGCACTATACTAGTCTCCTATGGGTTCTCGAAAAAATATGTATATACTCGTAAACAAGAAGCACGTATTATTTGACAGCCTTTTACTCGTGATGTTGAGCACACCGTTAATTTATTTTTCTGTTCCTAAGCCATCAAAAGTGATGCTTCCAAAGTACTACTACTACTTGTTATATTGTAGTATTTCTATATACTTCTAAAGGTGCTTTATAGTTTCTTTAACCCTGTGCTAGACTATTATAATAATTATGGACGAGCCCTCTATTTTGTTAATTTTGGTCCTTGAAATACCTTTTTTTTTAAAAAAAAAATCAAAGGTGCTTTCATCATTTCGTGGCTAGGATCGAATCTAAAACATCTTGTTCGTGTACCACCCTATACTTGGTTACCCGGAACTCGTCTAGTCACATACTCCAATATCCCGAACTACTCGATTCTATTTGACTTTATATCATTCCAACCAGCTTCTCCAGCAGACACTCGCATTGCAAAATTAACTTTTATTATAAATGGTTTCTCCTCAGCGTTACTACTAAATTAATGTAGAAACCAATAATTATTTACGGACCATCGATGTTATCCTTCATTTTTCATGTCTTTCGTAACCTCATCTTCCCGTTTCTTGCATTCGTGTAGATCGTCACTCCACTTCTAATATTATGTTAGACAAGTCAAACCCTAATCAGTACAAGTAGCACAAATGCTTCACATCCACTTAAAACATGGTTTATACTCTACAGAACACGAGAAATGGTAGAAAGAAATGACATTTACTCTTTCAGAAACCGTTTTCCGTTAATCGTAGAGGTAAATACGTCGCCAACACCACAAGCAGGGGAGCTAGAGTTTATATCCAGATACTTTGTTGGCTTATTCCTATTAGATTAAAGATATATGACTACGGTGTGTACTAAAGATAATGATGCGCAGCGTGATGCGGACTAACTATGAAAAAACAAGAAAAGGTGAATCAACAATCCTACCTGCAAACTTTTATTTTTAAAGACTAAGGGAGCATTTTATTAATTTTGAGCAGGATTAGTGTCCCAGATAAAATCTCTGTACGAAGCTTGGTGTCTCGAGATGCTACGAACATCGTTTTAGAGTATGAGAAACTTGTTTCGCAATTGTATGCGCATCACTATTACAATGTCTACTAACAAAATAAAACTTAAACTAAGAAAAAAAATTGCCCAGCTCCTTGATGTCCGCTAGGATTGGCATTGCCTCTGATCTAAAATTGGTCGGATTCTGCCACAAGTTTGCAAGGTACTTATTATCAGTCTCTAGCACTAAATGGTGACAACCCTTCCAGATTGCTAGGATAACTCCATCAAGACAAACGTTGGCTTCCATAAACATAGGAGTCATCGCATGAGGATGTCAAAGAGCGTTAATGCTCAAGAAGTTACCTTGAGAATCGCATATTATAACACCCGTAGCCCCCGCTTTTTAGAATAGAACGCTCTATCAACATTGCATTTAGTCCAATCAGTCGGGAGAGGAACCCACCGTTGTAGCGAGGATACTATCCGTGTAGTACTTGAGGCATGCTTCACTAGAGTTATCCTTTGCCCACAATATCAATTGAACATGATTCCACGTGCTCTTCCTATGCCATCTCTTATTATGGACAGTCCACAAACTCCACATCCCAAAACACATAACATATACATCTATCTTCTTGTACCATTGGTTACGAAGCAAATCCGGCCCCAGGTCGGAGGGTGGAGTTGAGGAAATTTAATTCCTTATAGATTGGGAGACGCTCGATATGTCTTTTAAAAGAAGATATGGCGTGCTGGTAGGAATTCATGCAGCACCCTCCACCAAAAGACCTTCACTCTCAGTGGCACCTCTAACTTTCAAGTTCTCTGCCAATCGTCATCAGAATTTAAAGCACTAGTGTGAAGAGCTATCTCCGTTCTCCATACATCTTCAGCTAGAAGATGATAAGCCGATTTAATGGTATATAAACCTTATGTACCAGTATATCTCAGTTTGCAATATACAAGCCTCCAAAAATGATGTAACCGTCTCCGTAGTCGATACTCGATAGGAAGAGAAGGGTAGAGTAGAGGACAGCTTTTGCCATTTAGAGCCCTTCACTGCCAACAAAATCCTCCAATTTTTTCCTCCCCTCACCCGGTCAAACTGCCTCTCTCTCTTCTCCATCCTTCCCTTGAAAAAAGTAGCTACCGGAGAACCGAGAGGCTGGAAAACGACGGCTTAATTCCACCCCCGCCGCCGATTTGACAACAGAGTTCTTTTGTATTTCTGGTTTTTTTTTTGCCGTTCTCGACTAGTGGAGTAGAAACCTGACTTCATTTGTTCCGGCAAGATCTTTGCTGCCCTCGTTTATCAGCTCTTGGTTGGTGAAAGAACCAGAAAAAATACCAAGAAGGCCAATGTTTTGTCCAAAATTCAGTAGTTTTTGCAGGGAGATTTTCGGTTAATACTTTGGACTGTTTCTTCTCCTTTATCGATAGGAGGAAGCAGACATGATCTGTATCTGATTCTGACTACCTTGTCGCTCCAATCCATCCATCCACCTTCGCTTTTGGGAAGAGAAGAGGGAGCAATCATTTGGTATCGAAGGCCTCGCCCACTTGAGGTGCCAGTTGGAATTTCTTTTTGCTGCTTTTATTTCGTTGGGTTATACTTATCGCTTGCATCTGTGGCTCTGTGCTCGGGTCTTATGATAAAGGCGACTACGTTGGCACCAATTTTGCTTGTTTGGGAGTTGTGAAGGTTGGTTTAGATGGCTTGGGCTGCAAAGTTTGCATCTTGGTTCGGAATTTTCCTCGTTTCTATAGTGAAATCTCTCCGTTTCACATCAAAATTCAATCTTTGTGGATTTGTGTGCGGGGATTTATTGCTTTGTTGGGAGAAAGTTTGCAACTTGGTCTGTAATTTGCGTACTTGAGCAGTGGATTTGATTCTCTATTTCATATCAAATTGTGTTTTTTGGGTTCTTGCGCATGGATTCAGAGTCCATGCGTGTAAAATTTACAGCTTAGGCTGCAATGGGTTCTTTTGCATGAAATTTAGTGGTTTAACGTGTAAAGGTTGCAGTTTCGTTCGATTTGTTTGTCCATCAATGTCTTTGTTTCTTTTTTCATTTCTAGTGGACTTGAGTTGGTCTGTGTTGTGTGTTTTGGTCATGTATGATTGATCGATACGCTTTTATGTCCTTGCGTCTGCGTTTATGAAATTTCATTGGCTATATGATTCTGATGAGCTATTCTTCTGCGTTTTGTGTAAAGAAATCTGCCTTTTTTTGGTCTCAAATTAACTATCAAATAGCCCGATGTTTCAATAGGACTGACGTGGTATACCGTGATTTATTTCAGTTGAGGTAGATTTCTCACTCGCATGGCCGGCACCAGCGACCGTGGATCCCTCATGGAGAACTGGATGCCCCCCACACCCAGCCCTAGAACACTCATGTCAAGCTTCTTGAATGAAGAATTCAGCGCTGGTCCTCTCTCCAGTATTTTCAGTGAACATGGCAGCAACAAACCCCAGGATCAATCCGAAAAGAGCAGGCAACTTGTGGATTTGAGCGAGGAAGTGCCTGCTCAATCTGCAAAAGCCACATTCCAAAAGGATGTTTCCCTGAAGCCAAATTTGTTCAATTCCAATCAGAAATCAAACTCACATGGCGGACTAGCAGAGCGCATGGCTGCGAGAGCTGGTTTTAGTATCCCGAAGATCGATACATCTCGTGTTGGTTCATCCACAGTTATTCAATCACCTGTAGCAATTCCACCTGGCCTTAGTCCAACTACTCTTCTTGAGTCACCGGTTTTTCTTTACAATTCTATGGTATGTCATGTCTCCTTAACTGGTTTGCTAATGTGATATGCTCCCAAGATTCATGTATTAATCGAGGTTGTGACAAACCGTACTTGGAGTTAGCATTAAACACATGAAAGTTGCAATTACCAGACATTAAGTCTTGTGCAGTATAGAAGAACATTGATTGATGTGTACTGTTTTTTGGAAAAGCATTTTATGTCACTGTGTAGAACATGGTTTTGTGCAGTATAGAAGCATGTGAATACAACATCTATTGATGCCTATTATGTAGAATATTGTTGTCCAAGAAATAATTCTCTGACTGGAAACTTAGAAGTTTGGTTTTCTATTTTGATTGTATAGCTACTAGTTTTAATTCAACACAAAATAGTCAAATATATATCTGTGCTTACCATATGATATTTGATATGCAAATGTAGCTGTAATTGATTATGATCTGTTGCAGGCACAGCCTTCTCCAACCACTGGCAAATTGCCATTTTTGATGGCAACAATACCACCAGCTGCCAAGATGACTGAAGATTGCTCATTTGGTAATGACGTTTTTTCCTTCCAACCCCACTTAGGGTCGAAAGCACCAAGTTTCTCAACCGTGGAAAAGGTAATTTCCTTGACCGATAGTGTCTGTCATTATTTTCTTTCCAGTGTTACGTAGTACTGTTTGCTTTATTTTATTTCAGACCTCACCACCAAATAACTTTCCTCACTTTTTTATGCTTTTATGTGCCTGGAAAAAACTTATGTGGCACAGGGTTACGATGCTTGTCACCAAAACCAGTCCTTGTCAAATATTCATCAGCAGGAATCCAGTCTTCAGTCAAGCTTTACTGCAGTCAATGATACCACTGATGAAACAATTGTTAAACCGAAGACGTCTGATTCCATGTTTGGTGAAAATCATTCTTCTGCTGACGAGGAGGAAGATGATGAGGCAAACCAAAATGGAGAATATTCTTCTGCCGCAATTGGCACCCCAGCTGAGGATGGATGTAACTGGAGAAAATATGGACAGAAGCAAGTTAAGAACAGTGAGCATCCGAGGAGCTACTACAAATGCACACATCCAAAATGCCCTGTCAAAAAAAAGGTGGAGCGTTCTCAAGATGGTCAGATAACTGAGATAATTTACAAGGGTACTCACAATCACCCTTTGCCACCTCCAAAACGCCGGTCAGGTGTCCCTTTCCCACACATAAATGATCCACAAATCAATGTCATAGAGAACCCTGGTTCGCAGGCAGGACTCAACTCTGCATATTTGTGGGAAAATGCTAAAAATGGATGCCTCCAAGATGTGCAAAGTGATGGTGTTGAGGCAAGACCAGCTGCTTGTCTTCCTGTATCAGCATATGGTGATACATCTATCACGGAGTCCCTAGATGCAGTTGATGTCTCGTCAACACTGTCTAATGAGGACGGTGAAAGGGCAACACCTGGCACCATTTCTATAGATTGTGATGCCGATGAAGATGAGACCGAATCTAAAAGAAGGTTATTGTCGTCCACCACTGAACTAATTATACACAGGCATTATGTTGCATTCGTTTATGGATCCAATTCTTTTTCAGGAGGCTGGATGCATTGGCTACTGCTACTATTACTGCTGCTGCTGCCACCAGTAGCATTGATATGGGAGCTGCAGCATCCAGAGCTGTCCGGGAGCCTCGCGTTGTTGTTCAGACAACAAGTGAGGTTGACATCCTTGACGATGGGTATCGGTGGCGCAAGTATGGGCAGAAGGTTGTCAAAGGCAATCCCAATCCGAGGTCAGTTTTGATGGTGTTACCATTTCTTCCATGATCTGATCATGCAGTAGCCATTCTTGGGACTTATGTAACATCTTCTCATTTATCTGCAGGAGCTACTACAAATGTACGCATCCAGGCTGTTCAGTACGCAAGCACGTGGAAAGAGCATCACATGATCTGAAATCCGTCATCACGACATACGAGGGAAAGCACAACCATGAAGTTCCAGCCGCCAGAAATAGCGGGCATGGGAGCTCTGGTTCTGGCAGCGCTCCACTATCTGCACCACACGCTAATAACTCTCAGTGTAGGCAAGAACCACAAGACAGCTTTGCTCAGTTTGGTGGCACTGCTCCTTTCCGTTCCTTCGTTCTCCCACCGAGAGGCCAATTAGGACCAGCGGCAGGCAATTTCCGCTTCGGGATGGTCGCACCAGGCATGCCGATTCCGATGCCTACTCTAGGGTCTCTTGCTCCAACAAAGATGATTGGTCATCGATCAACGATGCAGAGCTACCCGGGGCTCATGATGCCGGAAGGAGAGCTGAAGACGGAGCCAAGTCCGCAATCCGGCTTCCCAGCGGTAAATGCAGCCTCATCAGCTTACCAACAGATGATGAACAGACCTCCTTTTGGTCATCAAATGTAAATAATAGGAAAGAAAGAAAGATAAATGTGCTTCAGCTTGTATACATGGTAGCAATGCTACAGCATAGCTTTGTTCTAGTTTTCTTTGTTACTCTTTTTTGCTTCTGGGCATTTTTTTGAAGCAAAGAATGCAGAGGGTGATTCCCATATCTTTCGGTTGTAATCAATAAAATGGATAGCTTTCAAGACAATTGGAAATGAAAGTTAGTCGATCAAAACTTTTGGTTGTGAATACTATTATCATTTGTGTTTTGAGAGTAGCTTATATCATGGGCAAGTGCTACACTTTCTATTGTGTCAAACAGGGGGGCATAAGGGCATTAGGTTCACTACTGGTTCTTCAGGTCTCAAAACTGTCGAAGTTCGCAGGGTACATTTGTGAACAGGTTTCAGGTAATCAGGTTGTAGTGACATGCCTGTATACGATGCATTTTGTGCCGGTCCATACATCGGAGACAGCATAGAAAAATAGCACATAAAACAAATCAGGTGCTGGAACGATTTGAATGCAATTTTGTAGGTATCTGAAGGAAGTCTGGGTGCAATTCTGAATTTCTGATGCCAAGAAAGACCTATTGTTCATAGAATTACTGAATCCTGAAGGGAAGGCTGCGTTGTCCGTTCCCCATGGAGCAGAGAACAAACGAGGGCGTCTCAGAAGCCTGTCAGGCCCCAAATTGAAACAGAACAAGAAACGGAGAACAATCACCAGAAATCACTCGAGTAGAGGAAGAACTAGGGTTCTACCAACTAAAGAACAACACTAGGGTATGCGGAATCTTCTTAGCATTCCATTTTCCATCCCATCTGGGCTTTATGCCTCTTAGTTTTACATCGATTTGGAGTAACAGTAACATGTAAAAGTAAAAAGTTCAGGGTTAAGCTTGAAAATATTTTTTTGTTATTTTCTAATAACCTAGTTGTTGTTCTTATTTTCAAGCTTTGAATTCAAAACATTTAAAAGCTTAGAAATATTTTATTTAAGTTTTAAATAATTCAAGGAGCCCCTCCAAAAAAGTTCCATAAATTTTTGAATTTATTTAATGCTTTTGAAAAAAAAAATCAAAATCTAGATTCTTTAATTAAAACAGAATCACTAAAAGATTTTTCTAGAAATTCATAGATCTGATCATGCTCTGAAATTTTTATAGAAATGTTATCACTGCCTTCATATCATCTCCAAAAATTTTCATAAAATTATAAGTATATTTGATACATTTAAATGAGGATGAAGTTGGGCAGAATCATCTTTAAGTTAATGGCCAAAATAACGGTTCACTAACGGGAGTGGTAAAAACAGGATGAAAGTTGAGATCTGGTGGCAATGAAGGAAAGAGCAATGAATTTTAGAGATCCGATCAATTTTCGGTGGCAAATCAGGAAAGTGTCTATTACTATCTACTTAGGCTCTGTCGGGAGTCGTTTACCCTTTTGGAAAGCGGTTTCTCCGAAAATCAGCTACTTCTTCTCGGAAGTGTCGTTCTGCCTGTTACCTGAAGCGAATAACTTCAGTTCTTGATAGTTTGTCTTGTCCTATATAAGTAAGTCAGGAAGTTATGAAGGATTGTCGTGTGTTCAAGGGGTGGAAAAATGGGATCTTGATTGTGTCGTGCACTTTCAGCAAGTATATTTACTTTAACCTGAGAAGCAAGACGATGTGTCCTCCTGTCCGGTATCTGCACCTGGTCACCTAGCACTAGAAAGATTAGTTCGTTTGTCGAGATCCAACTCCAAGCTTGGACTGACTAAAAAAACGTCGAGAAAGGCCATGTTTGTTTCGTGTTTTCTTTCAGCCAAAGCATCATTACTTTGTCGGAAAGAATTTACTGGTGAAATGTCACACTGACAGAGATCTTAAAATTGCTCGTAAGACATTGGCATTTTCTTCCTTGCAAATTGTCTCCAAGACTCAACAGCAACATCGCGAAGTGAAAGTTGCATCAAGCAGTTACACCAGGGATAAAAAAGGTAGATATATCTTACTCAATATTCCTCACTGCAGTCGTCTCCTAAAATGTTCAGCAGAAACATATAATTCCACAAACAGAATCACAGAAGTTGTGATTTGCACATAACATCTCTAAATGACAGGAGTCGTCATATATAGAACTTATCCCATGCGATTTTCTCGTGGAAATTTCAGAAGTGAAAGGTAAGAAACAGAACTGTACATGGCTAGTTAGCAACTCAAGTAGTCAAGTTACATATGACCTCACATAAAACTAGCTATTTTTTTCTGATCGCTAAAAAAATGTGTCGCAATCAGGAATGCTGAGTATTGAGACAGAAAAGAACCAAATATAAATTATATCATTCAGTTCACAGGGTTCTAAATCATCTCAGATTTTACTCCTGTATCTAACCAGCTTTGCCAATGTCTCCTGAGCAGCCAGTGTCTGGGCATGGTCATGGCCAAGCATGACCGTCCGGATGCTGATGCAGGTTCTGCAGAGCTCCTCACCACTGTCAAATAACCCGCCTCGCAGCAGCAGCTTCGCCCTTGTCTCAAGCAGTGTTGCCTTGAGTAGTGTCACCTCATGCCAGACGAATTCCTCCACATGGTTGTTTGTTTGCAGTTTCTTCTTCCAGCACAGTGATCCATGCTTCAAGTCCTCTATCCGTGATGCGAGTGACTTCTCTGCATCCTCGAGGATATTGGTGCACACCTTGAGCAATTCCAATGCCGAACTGCACCGGGAGAATGTCATGAACGCTTTGATTGCCAGGGGCAGCGCCATTTTTTTTATGAAGTGCACCATGTCAGCCGCCTTAAGCTGAACAACAGGTGGCTCAGCCTTGAAGCCGAACACGAGGAATGCGCTAGCCCACATGTGGTCCGAGTACACAGACATATTGCCAGCCCTTATCACACCAGATACTGCTGCGGTTGCTGGTGCCAAACTACCTCTAATCTTGCCGAACAGCTGCATAATTGGGTGAAATTGAATCCAACAACCTGGATGCTGAGTTGTTTTTCGCGCCAAGCCAAGCTTTACTAGTAAGAGTGCTGAGTCCACCTCAGCCTTCCTTGCCTGCGGAGGTAGAAAGCAGTGTGTGCCACACAAAAATGCTGTCTTAAGTGATTCACTCCACAACTGAATGCTATTGGCTTTTGTTGGCAACTTGCTGGCCATGGCAGCTAGTAGTGTTGATGACATGGGAGCTGGAGCTAACCAAGAACCAACTGTGATCATCCTCATGGCAAGGCTACCTCCTTTCACCCGGTCCATCAATGCAAAGCAGAAGAGTAATACCTTAATTAGGAAATAATTGCTATGCCATAAGCTGTCATCATTGGCAATGAGTGCAAGCATGTTATGATCCAACGATATCCTCTCAACAGCCTCGAACAGCATAGAAGGAGTGATCATCAACTCAGACAGCAGAGAACCAACAACCCACAAGCCAAAGCTCAGTCGGCCCAACTGCTCATCAAATTTACTAAGAACGTCTATTTCCTCGGGAGGGTAGTCCTTCTTCCTTTTCCCCCTTATCAGGATCATAGCATCGAGGAATGAGAGCTGAGTCAGCTGCATTGGTTCAAGGCTCATCACACGTGGTAGCCGAGTTGTCACAATGACATGGCTCGCTCCAGTGTTCCAAGGTATGAAGTCATGCAGATCCTTCCCTTCCCACCAATCCCTCTCGCTCTCGAGGTTGTCAATGATAAGCAAGTAGGGCACATCCCTGAAAAGCTCTCGCTTCACCTGTTGGAATGCATCAAACTCTTGCTCCTCAAAGCTCCTAATCCTGCCTCGCTCCTTCTCAGCCTCAGCACTGATATCCAATCCCAAATACAGTGACAAATTCAGTATATTCTGCCTCAGATACCTGGCCTCACCTCTAATCCACAGCACCATCTTGTACCTCTGTGAGTACCGGTATGCAAACTCCAATGCAAACTCGGTCTTACCAATGCCTGAAATGCCATTGATGCAGATAACACTGGCATTGCCATGACCCTTGCTGTTGCACCTAAATCTTGACTTCCTGTGCTTTGATCTCTGCATCTGAAGGCTTCTTCCTTTCCCTATTGGCAGCTCGATCATTGGATCAATCAATGGCTCTGGTGTTGGCTGCTTGAACTTGCGTAACTCCAAGCTGATGAACCGGCCATTAGACGTCCTCACCGTGTCACTCTCCTCATCAGCAAATCCATCTGACACACCACTGGATTCGCAGCTAGGCATGGCACCCCGTGGGCACTCCACATCTCCGACATCCCCCGCACACCCAAAGAACATGCCCTCGATCTCAGTAAGCTCCTTCTCCCTTCCAACAAAATGCTTGTTGCGCGGAAATGGCAAACCCTCAATCCCCTCACTCTCCTTTTCGCCAATAGTCCCTCGACCAAGCTTCGATTGCAGCACATTGACTGTCCTTGACACACAGCTCCTCCAATTGCTCTCATCTGTCTCAAGCTTGAACTCATGCCACCGCATTAGCCCCTCAAATGCTTCCATTCCCTCCTTACCTTCCAATTTGCCATCAAACAGCCCGGCAATGTCCGACACCCCGGTGTCGAACAAGATAGGCACCAAGTTCCTCTTCTGAGCAAAGAACCGGATCTCCTCGAGGCCGAACGGATTGAGGAAGCTAGACATGGTGACAACCACGACGCCGAAGGTCACTGAACAAATAATCCGGTCTGCAATCTCGTGGCTCTGCGCGTCGGAGTACCTAGCCCGGTCGGCCATGAAAGAAGCAATGCCTTGTAACTCGAGCTCCGACTTGAGCCACTTGCAGAACCTACTGAGGGCAATGCCTGGGCCATGAAAACCAATGTACACATCGCAACTCCGGAGCTTGGCGTTGGACATCGACGACGCCACGACGCCCCGGGTAAACGAGACGCGCGGCACGGGGAAGGAAAACGACACGCGCGCCGGCGCGCCGCCGCCGCCGCCGCCACCGCTGGAAGCATTGGGAGGGTCGATGCCGCGAGAATCGTAGAGCTCCGACGGCGGCGTGCGGGAGGCGCTCGGCGCGTCGATGTCCTCCGAGTGGAACCCATCCGTGCAGGACGCTGGCGAAGGCACAGCGGCGGCGGCGGCGTTGGAAGCCTTGGTTTCTTGATGCTGCTGCCGCTGCTGCGGCGGCGGCTCAGCGACTCGAGGGGAGATGTAGGGAGACTGCAGCGCCGAGACGAACGCGGAAGACGGCGGCGACGGCGAGTTGAGGTAGGGCGAGATGGAGATGACCGGCGAGATGGGGTTCGACCAGTCAGAACTGCCGCTGCACCCGGCATTAGTCGTCTTGATGGTGAGGGACTTTGTGGCAATGGGGATGTCTTTGGGCTCATCAAGAAAGCTTGGAACTTTTTCTACTCCTTCCATGGTTAATAAGTAGGAAATTTTCGTGACAAGAAGTTAGAACATCATAATTTGGTCCTCCTTTTTCTGTCACAAATGCATCAAAACAATTTTTTTAAAACTGGAATCAGGATAAGAATGAAATTGCATCGAATTCAGAAGTCAGAATATGCAGTCTAAAAAATTGCAAGAACTTGCAAACAAACCAAAAGATAAGAGATGCAGGAAGTTGCTACAGTACTAATCTGATTCATAAAAATTGCCAAAAGAGAAGGGAACTTGCAAGAACCAATTGCTCATTCAACAAATTGCCTAGAAAAAGATTGCAGGGACTAACCCGTCGTCCAGTAGTAGCCTACAAGCCGTCAAGAATCCAGTGCCATTAGCAATGTGACTGCGGACCAGCTGAAGCTTCAGGAATCAACACCGACAGGAAAGCTCGGATTTGGACTAAAAAATGGTCAACTTTTGCTATTCAAACCATAGAATGGTACTCCTCTTATGATGTTGTTCCAAGGAGGAAAGGAAAGTGGGGCGGAACCCCTATATGCCAAGCAAGTAGTTTACACTCTGAACTATCCTGAGTCTTGAGAATGGGGAACTGGAGTCTGGAGAAGATAATACAGGAACAAACCGGGTGAGCACATGACATCAAAAGGCGCAAGAGAAAGGAGAAGTTGCTAGAAGCCCAGAACCGCAAAGACCAACACCATTTCCAATCAGAAGGAAAAGGCAGTGTGACCAAGACCAGATGCAACAACACCAGTGCTTGGAAAGATCGGAGGAACTGGAGGCAAAGGTGTCAAATCAAATGCGGCTTCATGGTCATGGAAAGCAGCAAACCGGGAGCACGGCAAAGTCCAAGGTAGAGGCAGCCCATCGTTGTGGTACTCTGTACAAGCAGGGACGATCGAATGCCTTATCTTTGTGGGACTCAAATAAAATGAATTGTACCTAGTACTTGTGTGTTTCATTGATTCTCACTCAGATGAGCGTCCTGCAAGGAGACTGGCCGTATCATGGTCGAATGGACCATAAATTAAGAGCTCTTTTACGGTAGATTAAAATCAATATAAGCCGTCCATTCTTTTGAATCTAATGATTGATATCGATTTAGATCTAGTTATACTACCACCTGTAGTATTGATAGTAAAATTGAAAGAGGGGTAAAAGGATAAAAATATTCCATGATACTATCTGTCCTCTACGGTAAAACACGTCCTGTGATCCTGATGAATGACAGATGAATGGATAAGAAGACTTTGAAGGTCAACAGGTTTTCAGTGAATCCAAAACTGTAAACGAATTAGGAAAAATCTAAAATACCCCTGATGAATGGATAGAAAAAGTCTAAAATACCCTTGAGAATGGATGGTTAGATTTGATTTCTACTATCACTACTTACTACTTATGTAATCCACTGTAAAATTTCTCTAGATTAATGACTCTGCCTGAACCAGGCTTTGTTAACTTACTACTGCTGCTGGTGTAAACTACTATTGCACCTGCTTTGGGTGGTGCGCCATTATTCACAGTCCCCGAAGCATGGTAGTTAACACCTTTGATTGACATCAAAGCTTTGGTCAACCACCAAAAGGGCATTGCTTTGAGAGATGACAGGGAGCTTGCCGATGAATTTAGGGTTATCTTATCAAATTTTGGAATTTGATAACGTTGATCAAATTTGATTAATATTTGGTTTGCTATCAAATTTTGGTAAAATTTCCTTTTCACTTGGTTCTCTAGATCATTTTCATATCAATCTTTGGCCAAAACATTAACAACCAATTGGTGACTAAATTTTGGTAATACCAAATTGGACCAGAAGAGAACAGGCAGTAAAGATACTCGTGAAGGGCAGTACTGGCCTCCCCCATGTTTGGTCAGGAAGTTTTGGGCCCTACCGGAGAGAACGACCAGGCGAGACCGCAGTTACGGCACTGCTGCCCTCGCATCAAATTCCGCTGCCCCTGCCCCTGCCGCCTTCAAGACTTGAGCAAGGACAGAAACAAAACCCGGCTCTGCCTCCTCACAGACACGACACATGTAGCATTGCAGAGATGGACAGAATTGCACTGCGGTCGCCGGTCGGGTCATGGATTCTCTGATCGACTCGATCCCCTCTCTCTGGGGAAAGATGAGGTCTCGCACGCCGATCTAATCATCTAATGAGCAGGATGATTTGGGACTTGCAAATTGTTCTTTCATCGAAGTTAGCAACTAACATCCAGCTTCCAATCCCTCCCCGTCTTCCTTCTGCTCAGTACATGGTCTCACCCTCCTTGCAAAGCAAAATCTTCTCCACTTAGTCTACTATTTGCCGAGCATGGTTTATCAATGGAACTAACTATTTGCCTTCAGAAGATCAGTTGCATTGCATGTGACCCGTCCTGTTTGCGCAGTTGCCCTTTGCATCCCAGGAAGCGTCCACTCAGGCCGTCCAATGCATGAGACAAGCTCGATTGAAACTAAGGACCGGCGGGGCCGGGCCCCGGAATGCATGAGCGCGATCAACAAACTTCAACTCCTAAAGCGAAGGCAGGCAGGTTGGAGTTGGGACGCAAAGCCGCATTTCAGTGAGCACCAAATCAATCAATGGGGAAGAATATTCAGAGCGCCAATCATCCTGGTTCCTACCCCATGTACAATGTGCCATGTCATCGCTTTCTTTTTTAATTTCGTGTACATTAAACTAGTCCTATCACACCTATCAAAACAGCAGCAAGAAGAGGAAGAAAGGTCGTCGACATGAACTGAGGCTGTGTTGAGAAGGCAGAAATTTCATAGGAACCAATTTAATTCCTATAGTAATTCAAAACAAAAATTCAGGCGTTCCAAACGGGACTAAAAAGCAAGACCTGTACCAATTACATATGATGCTGGTTTATGAAAGCTTGTCTTCACATTTATCGTCCTTCTAACCCATTCCAGTCAAAAGCCCGACAGGTCACCCCACGAGGCCCAGCTGCCGCAGACCGGGCCCTTTCTGGCCCAATCGGATCCAGCCCTAACGGGTCGATGTTTGGTGTCGTTGTGGTGTCATATATAGGGCCGGTAGAAAAGCTCTAATCTCGTAAACTGCTCAAAATCGGTTCGTAAATTAAATGAGCCAAGCCGAGTCACCTTCATAATTTGGTACCTTAATGAGCCGATCTTAAGCTGACTCACGAGCCGCTCGTTAAGGCTCGGTGATTAAATTTATCTAACTTAAATTTCAAGTTACTTGAATGGTGGAGTGTAAATTCCTATAGATTTTCAGTTGTTTCAAACATGGCAAAGGATTTTTTGACTATACCGATTAGCACTTTATCTTTAGAGTCAACTTTTAGTGTTGGAGGTAAAATCCTAGATAATTATAGGAGTTCTTTGCTTCCACTAATGGTTGAGGTACTAGTGTGTTCTTCTAGTTGAATAAAAAGTGCTTTCAATATCATAAGTCCTTTGGCTGTGGTATAGTCGTTCTATACTAATAGCTTTATTTTATCTTGATTATTTGTTAGTTATTTAAATCTATCCTAATTCTATTATTGTGCTTGTTTACATGAAGTTTCTTTTGCTTATGATTGTTGTTCATTTTAGTCTGTTTTTTCACCACTTAAATTGATTAGCAAAATATTTCAATTAATTAATCTCTATGTAATTATCCCCTTACTAATTATCGTAGCTTACATGACTTAGCTTAGCTCAACTTATCTCATCTTAGTTGACGTGGCTCATGAACTACTCACAAGCAGCTCGAACATTTTATCTAGCCGAGTTTTCAACTTGTTAGCTTCACGAGCCGAGCCGAATCAAGTCACTTTTTCGAACAAGTTTGCAGAGCCGAGCTGTCTCGGTCGCCGGCCCTAGCCATATCGAAGCAAGAATCCGAGCCGAAAGAAAGAACATCTAGAAGGAATTTAATCACAGAAATGGCTAGATGGCACCTGTCGTGCTGATAAGATCGTCGTGCACAAATGTGCAATTACTCAGTACAATCGATCTCATCCAGCACTGGACAGATGCCATGCGCATGGAACAGATGGCATGCCGGTCAGCAATGCGGACGGAAGCTAGTTCACTGTGCAAGCAACCAACAGCCTGTAGACATATGCATACGTTTCCAGTTTCCAAAACTGCTGATGTTGCAGCATATCTGCAAATACCAGCACCGCCGCACGGAGGAACCGCATCCAAGCCGAGCAACTCCGGCCAGGCTTAAATCCAAAAGCCGAGCCATGGCCACCGGCGGTGGGAACGACGGCGCCGTGCCGGGCGTCCACAGCAAGACTGTGCTCAAGAGCAGCGCCCTGTATCAGGTGACCACAAGCCCTCCATTTTTTATAAGCTGTCATAGTCTCATAGATTTGATCAATCGGTCGTTTTGGTAAAGTTCGTCTTCTTTTTTCTGCTACGCAACGCAATACATCTTGGACACGACGGTGCTTCCGCAGGAGCCCCAGACTGCTTGCGCGAGCTGCGCCTCCTCACCGACAAGCAATTATCGTACGTACGCCGCTGTCTCTCTCACGAATCATCAATATTTTGTCGATTTGATATTGCTCTTGTGATTCCCTGCGTGATGAACTGATGATGATGCGTCGAATTTGTCAGGGCCATGATGGCGTCGCCACCCGAGGTTCAGCTGCTGGGATGCTCGTCTGTTAGAATTAATTTTACATGAGTAGGAAACGGATTCGTTTCGGAGTAGAATTTGTTTTTTTGTTAATTAGTAATACTACTATATAACTAAGGCATTTGTTGTTTGTAAGCTATGAAAAAATTAAGAGGAAGAGAAAAACAAAATATACTAATTGTGCTGCACAACAAATATTCTTTTTTCTTTGTGCTGTTGTATTATTCCTTGTGTTTGTATGCGCTTGTTCATGATCCATGGCTAAACAATTAGTATCAGAACGAGAATCTAATCCTGGTGTCGTACTTGCCCCAGGGAGAACATCATTGATGTGCCTTGTGGTAGTCTATCGTTGTTAAGCGATGCAGTGTTGACAGAAACTAACGGTGCATCGAGCGCAGCTGCGGCAGTGCATACGACTCCACCGACGAGGAGATGGTGAGGTAGAAAGCCATTGTTGAGTCGCAGTTGAGTTGTGTCACAGACGAGAAGAGTTGGTGAGAAGATACGAAAGGGAAAGGTTAGAGGAGGCGTGTCTCCCTGATACCTACTATCGATGAGCTTCGTCGATAACCGACGTGATAAGATGGCATTAGCGGCCATTTGCATGTCTCATCGAGAAGGTGACTAAAGCTATGTGTTCTCGTATGAATTGTATCCACGAGATATTGTGTGCGATCACATGAGTTCTTGTGTGAGTTGTGTACACGAGATAAACGTGTGCAAAATTGTTCAGGGTGGTCGTATGCATCGAAAGAGATCATGCTGTACGAGAAGATCAAGAGTAACCCACTACGTGTGGCAAAAGGTTGTGGTAATCTTCATAAGTTGAGTATAGAATGTTAAGGAGATGTGTTCGTCATCCTTAGTCAAGTAAGTAAGTTGAGTTCAGAATATTAAGAAGATGTGTTCGTCATCATATGTCGAGTAAATATTGGGTAAGTAGTAGTTGGGATTGTCCGCCTCTACGAGTTAGACTTGTGTCAGAAATTAGAGTTAGTTGATGTTACAAGATTAAGGGGGTGAATGTGAAAATTAATCTTGTACGACTTGAAAAATGGATTCGCTTTTGAGTAGGATTCATTTTCTAGTAAGTTAGTTAGTAGTACTACTATATAACCAAAGCATTGGTTGTTTGTAAGCTACGAGAAAAATAAGAGAGAAAACAACAAAAGATGCTAGTTATGTTGCACAACAAATATTCTTTTCTCTGGATGTTATTATGTTCTTCCCTGTGTTCATGTGCGTGTATTTATGATCCAAGGCTAAAACCAACATCGTCAAGATGATGGGCACCAAGAACGCCATCGAGGTTGGCGTTGTTATGAATAGCACTTATATTGAATATGAGGCCAATGGGCCAGAAAATCTATATAAGGCAATATCTATGCAAAGCTAACAATGTCTATACAAGATAACTAGCAATCTCTATACAAGGCAACTAGGATACTATCTAACAACCACTCAAACTCAAGGTGGGTCAACTAACGGGAGTTTAGAAGCATGACCAATATGTTGCTCCCTAATTTGCGACTTCATAAAGAAGTCGGCTACCTAAAGATGAGAGGGAACATCCTGAAGAGCAATGGTCCCAAACTAACAATGATAGTGTGCAAATGAAGCATCAACACCAATATGCTTTGTCAGTTCGTGCTTATCAGATTATTGGCAATATGGATGGCACTTGTATTATCGCACAGAAGTGGAGTCGGAGTAGAACATTGCACACCAAAATCTACAAGCAACCATCGAAGCCAAACAATCACATAAGTAGTTATAGCCAAAGCTTGAAGCTCTGCCTCAGCGCTGGAATGAGACATAGCTGTCTGTTTCTTGGACTTCCATGCAAGGAGAGATGATCTAAGAAATATGTAGTAGCTAGTGACAAAGTGACGATCAACAGGATTACTCGCCCAAGTAGCATCAGAGTAAGCGTGTAGTTGAAGTTGACTAGTACAAGCATAGAATAATCGGTGCAAAGCAGTACCTCTTAAGTACCGAAAAACTCGAATGAGGTGACTGTAGTGCATCGAGGTCGAAGCACAAACGAACTGGCTAAGAATGTGCACAACATGTGAAATATCTGGATGAGTGACAGCAAGATAAACTAGCTACCAACAAGGTGACGGTACCGAGAAGGATATGAAAGAGACGTACCATCAGAGGGACGCAATTGCAAGTGCAACTCCATAGGTGTAACAGTTGTTCGAGTATCAGTAAGTCCAGAGTGAGCTAGTAAGTCAAGAACATATCGTTCCTAGGACAGGTAGTAGCCATCAGGAATAGAGGTCACCTCGAGACCCAAGAAATAACTCATCAGTCCCAAATAAGACATCATGAACTGTTCACTCAAATATTTCTTCACAAAAACAATATAGCTCTCAACATCACTAGTAATGAGCATATCATCAACGTAGAGAAGAATGAGAGTCCAATCTCTCGCAGACAAGTGAATAAACAATGCTGGATCATGGTCACTAGCAACAAAACCTACCTCAAGAAGAACAAAGTTGAACAGCTCAAACCAAGCACACGGCGCCTGTTTCAGACCATAAAGAGCGCGACGAAGACAACAAACATGACCAGCAGGAGCAGAACAACCAGGAGGAGGCTGTATGTATACCGTCTATGCAAGATTACCATGAAGAAATGCATTCTTCACATCCATATGAGATATTTTCCACTGTCGCGTGGTAGCAACAACAATAAGAGTGCGAACAGTCATTATGTGAGCAACTGAAGCAAAGGTCTCATAATCACAGTCATGTTGTTATTGAAAACCCCGGACAACAAGTCTAGCCTTATAGCGCTCAATAGAACCATCTGCCTTTTTCTTGATTTTGAAAACCACTTGCATATGATAGGAAAAACACCATGAGGTAAGGGAACTGTCTCCCAACTACCAGTGCACTCCAAAGCATATAGTTTCTCTATCATGGTCATCTGCCACTCACGATCTGATGCAGCATCCTGATAACTCTGAGGCTCCTAAAAGGGGTTAATTGCAAGCATACTATAGCGTTGTGGTGCCCAAAGAGTATTGCAATCACGAAATGCATACATGGGCAATGATGTTGAAACATGCGGATCATCAGTAGGAGACTCATCATCATTATTGGCCAGGTCAGTGACAGGAGGAACCGAAAGGGGCTCAGACGATAAGGTGGTTAGAATAGTAGAAGGAATATGTGAAGGTGTTGAATGGTCATGTTGAGGTACAATGATAGGTGATGTATGAATGAGAGACATCTTGTGGAGCAGAAACGAAAGTGGTGTCAGGATGTTGTGGTAATGTCAGAAAACTAAGAGATTCTATGGGAACAGATGAGTCAAAAACAGAGGAATAAAAATAAAGATGACTCTCGTCAAATGTGACGTCCCGAGAGAAGCGAAGCTGGCGAGCAACAGGATTATAACACCGATATCCTTTATGCTCACTGCTATGGCCAAGAAAAACACACTTGAGTGACTGAACTTGTCAACTTGGTACGTTCATGCGAGGCAAGGAGAACATAGCAAGTACAACCAAAGACTCAAAGATGAGTGTAGGTCGGAGTAGTGGAAAACAAAACCTCAAAAGGAATCTTGCCACCAATACTCGTAGATGGCTAAATATTGATGAGACAAACAATAGTAGAGACGGCCTTAGCCCAAAAGGGATGAGGAACATATGAGGCATGCATAAGTGTGCGTGCAGTCTCAATGATGTGATGGTGTTTGTGTTCAGGAACACCGTTTTGAGTATAAACACCGGGACAAGAATACTTGTGGAAGTGTGCCCCCATCAGACAAGAACCGACGAAAGACATCTGACAAGTACTCACCACCAGAGTTAGAACAAAATATTTGAATGGAGGTATTGAATTAGGTGTGTACCATACGGATAAATGATTTATAGATATTTAACAGTTGGCTACACTTTTTCATGAAATAGATCCAAGTGTGTCAGGTGAAATCATCAACAAAAATAATATAATATTTCTTTCCACCTTAGGGAGAAGATCCCCAAATATCTGAATGAATAAGGTGAAAAGCATGAGTAGATCTAGTCAAACTAGTAGGATAAGGGCGTTGTAGCTGTTTGCCAAGCTTATAACGTAGACACGAAAAACTATCATAATCTGAGACAGGACCTAACATACCCTGACGTACTAAACTAGATAAGCAAGAGACCTAGACACGAAAAACTATTATCATCTGAGACAGGACCTAGCATACCCTGATGTACTAAATTAGATAAGCGAGAGCTAGAAAGATGACCCAGACGATGATGCCATTGGCGAAAACCGATGGACGATACACACGACAAAGTAGAGGATGCAATGGTCGATGGGGTGGTGGATGCATTGGTAGATGCGGTGATTGATGGAAGATGAAGATGATCAAGGACGTAGAGATCTCACTGCTATCTAAACGACCAATCCCAATGAGGATCCCTGTCAGACGATCATGCACATAGTGACGAGTACTCATCCCATGGGTACCCCCAGCAGCCCGGAATGACGAACGGGCTGCCCCAGGCCCAGCTCTGGCCAAAGGCCCCCGCTGGGCCACGAAGGACACTCATCCTCGATCAAACCAACCAGGGGGCGTACGACCCCCGCCATAGGTCGGACTCCCCACAAGCTCCGACCAAGCCGAGGCGATCTCCGCCAAAGGCCGAGTGCCAGGCCGCCGCGGGCCGTTAGCCACCTGCCCCACAGACACGACAGCTCGGAAAGACCGCACGAGGGCAGGTGGCTCCTTCCCAAGGTAGCGAGGAGGTCGTCAAAGTCAAAGCTCCAGTCTCATCATCCAGTAACGCGCAGTGTAAGGATGCGCTCCCTCCCGAGGCAGCACCAAAGCCAGGCATTGAGGCGTCAGCATCTGACGGACGTGCAAGAGGGTAGGTGCGCCATTTCCCGATGGCACGAAAAACTGCGCCACTTGACGAGTCCACCGACCCGGCGTGGGGTAAGTGGACGCCGATCAAATCACCAAGACCAGGGACCAGGACTCCTAGCCTAGGACACCTCATCCTTTCTTCTCCCAACTCCCCGTGTTACCTGCCCCCTCTGACTGTATAAAGGGAGGCAGGGTCCTCTGAGGAGGGGGGACCCTTTTTCTCTGTTCTTACGGGTAAAACTGTTCTTGCTCCCACGGGTTCGAGTCCTTAGCTCTCGCTTGTAGTACCGTGCAGTCATCTGCATCTAAAGCAATATAGAACTACCACACGAACTGGAGTAGAGACATTCGGCCTAAACCAGTATACATCCTAGGCCTCTTGAGTCTAACCATTCAAGGATAGGGAACGCGCGACCCCTTGACTAAAAAATTCACTCGCCGGTGCTCGAAACACCGACACATAGCAATAAGCATCATCAAACCCAATAAAGCATTTCATACGGGCAAGCTGAGCAACTGACATAAGGCACATAGTAAGCTAGGGTACACAAGAAACATTCGGAACCGTAAGCCAAGATGCAAAGAGACTGCCCTTAAGTGTAATCAAAAGGGGAGTACCATCAGCTGTTCGATCAGAGTTGAGGTCTTCAGGAGGTACACATGACTGAAATGCATCATTATCAAAGGTCATATGAAAAGAGGCACCGTAGTCCAATACCCATTTTAACCAATTATCGTTCATACCTGGTGGACGAGTCTGTGTCGCAGAGTAGCTCCAGGTTGAGGTGTCAATGGCTGCAATTGAATAGAGGCCGCCTGATGCTCTAGGAGAGCATGAAACTGAGTAATTTGCTCTGCACTGAGTGATGGTAGTGGTGGTGGCAGTAGAGTCTGGTCAGCAGGTACCACAACAGTTGAGCGACCAATCGAACAACCAAACAAAGACTGACCCCCAGAGGAGCGTCCGGAGGAGTGGACTGGAGGGCGTTTCCAATCCGGAGGACATAGCTTAGGATGTAGGTCGAAACATTGTTCGGTAGAGTGACCCAATATTATGCAGTGAGTGCAAAAATACCGTAAATGACCATCAGAAGATTGAGGAGCCAAATTCCTCGATACTACTAGGATAGAATGAACGCCATGCATCGGAGGCGCCATGTCGGCAGTGCGCTGGTGGGCCTCCTCAACAACAATGGCCTTCACAGTCTCCTCAAGCATACCAATAGGGTCATGATTGAAAAGCTTTGAGAGGACCACCTCGAACTTAGGGCGAACACGCTTCACGAAGTGGAAGACATACTCCTCTTCATGAGCTTTTAGTGTCTCTGGACCAACACCTGTCGGCAACATGGAGTCCTGCTATCGAGCTAAGTTGCGCGTAGAACTCCTCAACAGAGGAGTCACCCTGCTAAAGACTTGAGAGCTACTGCCACAGTGAAAAGTGAAGGGCTAGACTAGATTACTGGTAGCGGCTCTCCAAGAACATCCAAATAACCTAGCATGCAGCACATGCGGAGATAGCCAAGCGAATCGTCGATGACAAACTCTAAAGAAGAACAAAGCGAACCTTTACCTCGTTCCTCAACCAAATAGGCGAGGTAGTAGTCTCTGTATCAGCAGGCTTCTTGAGTTTACCATCAATATGACCAAGCAAACCATAGCTGTCAAGCAACAAAGGAAGTAGCAGTGACCAGTCCTTGTAGTCGGCCTGAACTAGTGAGTTTGACGTCACAAGTCGGCAAGGTAGCGGCGGAAGAGGATGAATAAGCCATTTTTTTAAATCAGAACAAAAAATGCTTCTGATGAAACTTGAGGAACAAACGAACACCTCCACGATTGCCTCAGAGGGGTGACTCACGGTGATCCAAACCATGACGCTGACATGTCCTCGGTGCATGGTACGAGCTCGTCGGGGAGCTCTGGCTTGGGCAGATAGCAGCGGCACAAATCAGGCAGAGCTAGGGTCAGGGCAGATGGCAATGAGTGGCCGGTGAGATCGACAGCAGGGCAGCGCAAATCTGATGCGGCTGCAGCACAAGAGCTCGGTGTGGTGGCTCAATCTGGTGGCTGTATGGCGACGTTGATCTCCAAGCGAAGGTGTGGCGTCAGTTTAGGAGCAACGGCAGTGGATCTGCAACGGGACAACGATTGGTTGAAAAGCCATCGAAACGGGAGGACGGTGGCTAGGGTTTCAGGAGATGATGCTCTGATACCATGTTATCAATAGCACTTGTATTGAATATGAGGCCAATGAGCCAGTATATATACATGTACATGAGGGTACAAAAGGAAAATCTATATAAGACAATATATGTATAAGGCAACTAGGATACTATCTAACAGACGTGTTCACCAGCCAATCGCTCATTGTCACCGCCCTCGCCCTCCCTGGGACGGAAAGGTTATCGCCATGGACAGCCACTGTGCAGCTACGACGTTGGCCGGCCGGTCATGAGAAGGCCGGGGTGGCGCACAAGGTCGACTTCCGGGAGGCAAGGCGCTCCACCAGCTCGACGAGATCCTCACCAAGGTAATGGATTGTGTGTGTGATCAGTGCAACGACGCAAGGACACCGAACACATGAACGTTTCTTGAATAATCCTGAGCAGGAGGGGAGCATGGGCAGGTTCGACTTCGCGTTCGTGGACGCGGACAAGGCGAACTACGTGAACTACCACGAGCGGCTGCTGCGGTTGGGGTGCGCGTGGGTGGCCTCGTCGTGTACGACAACACGCTGTGGGGCGGTGCGGTGGCGCTGTCGCCCGGGGTGCCCATGTCGGGCATGGACAGGCGGGTGCCGGGCGCCATCAGGGAGCTCAACGCCATGATCGCGGCCGACCCGTGCGTCAAGGCGTGCCAGCTCCCGGTCGCGGACGGCGTCACCATCTGCCGTCGCCTCGTGTGATGCCGTGTCATCTTCATCAGGCCGTCGCCTTGTGTGATGCCATTTCTTGTTGTCATCTTGATCTTGCGTATGCCATCTAGCTAGTTTTAAACTAACGCATTTGCTCCGTCGGTGCGTTGGTGCTGCGTTGTTTTAAAATGGGCGTTTCTTGTTTCAATGATTATGGACACAGAGGTCGTTCATGGTTTTCACCGTGCTTTTGTGGAGACGAAAAGAAGCCAAGTAATTGTGTTCACCGTTGTGCATGCAGTGCAGTTTAACTCATGTTTACGCCTACAGACCACGTCTCAAATGTATTTCTATTGTACCACTTTAGGCTGAAATTACCAAAAGAATTTTTGACGACATACATTTCTTAGTTATTAAAGTACGCAACTTTATCTTTCATGGCACTGATCCACAGCTTAAAACTCACACACATTTAAGTATTCTCTTCTTGCAAAACTTGCGACGAGATAATACCCCAAGGACGACCATAGATATTTGCTGGCATGTAGCATCAGGCATGGTCAACCTTCAGCTAAGATATTATTTTAAGAAAAAAAAATAGATATTTGACGTCATACATTTGTCATTTTTTAATTTGGTATATTATTTCTATAATTTTTAATTAAAAAAATATTATTTAAAAAAAATCCGCGTGGAAGCATGTTTCCAAGCTATCACACCGCAGAAACGAGCTCCGCGCTCAGACTCGTGCTCCCGCGCCGCACAGGCGCACACTACTTGACTAGCTACAGTAGAGATATGTACTACTCCTACTTAACTTACTTCATGCATTAATGCCTGCAGCTTAAAAAAAGTGATCATCTTAGTGTGGTGGGTGACGTCACATCACAACAGCCGAGAGATGCAGCCAATCTGCCTATCTCGCCGACGTGCCGCGCTTGCATCGCGGAGAAGCAAGGCTTCCGCGCTCGGCTAGCGTGTGGGAGGCGTGAGTCAGAAGGCTATTTTTATAAATTCTTTTACAACATAGAGAAAAGTTTTGTAAAATAAAATATCGGAAGTTAATACCATAAACGCTTCACAGCTGGTCAAGGTCAGGGCCTCATCGCCTACGACAACACTATGTGGTGTGGCTCCTTGGCCGCGTCGGCCGACGAGCAGCTCTCAAGGTGTGACTGTTTGCGATCGCCGACGGGGTCATGCTATGCCGCCTGTCGCCTGATCGGGATGAGTGTCGCTCGATGTACATCGCATATCGCAAAAGTCAAAACAGTGACATTGGATAACCACCGTGGGTTGCAATAACATTTAGAACCGGGATGGATGACGTGTGTTTCTGTGTGTCTACATCATTTTGGTGCTCATAGCCTACAGTGCCGGTGACGAACCCAACAAATTGCGGTCATGTCGCCCTAGACCCTAGCTTAGTCTGTGCGTACTTCCCAATTGTGAAAAATAAAGGGTGGCATTCGAGAAACAAGCCGGAGTAAATGGTCCTTATCTGCTTTTGTGTGCGCGTGGTATGGTGTGGCGTATAGACGGACGCACCATAAGACGTCTGTCGGTGGCGTTTCTAATATTCATTTTAGTGTTGACGATTATTTTTTAAGCACCCTCTATATTTTTATCCTCTACGTGGAGAGCATGTTGCAACTGAGCGTTCTTCTTGCCCTTTTGGGTGTTTGTGATGCTGGTGGAGACACTCAATCAAACGGCATCGGGCGGGATGCACACAAGCAAGGCCACAACATGTGGAAGGGGAAGAGGGTAGAATGACCACAAGTGACATCTTACAGGGCGCGGCGCACCCCGAAAGGTCCTGTTTTGTTGAGGGGAAGTTCCCTCATAACTCTACAAGCATGCCCCGTGGGAGGTCTCCTCAAGCTCCGCGGGCATACCTCTAGGGAGTACCCTGTGGGAGGTCTCCTCATACCCTGTGGGCATACCTCCAGGGCGTACCTCGTGGGAGGTCCCCTCAAGCCCCGCGGCCATACCTTTCAGGGCGTACCCCGCAGGAGGTCCCCTCAAGCCCCGCGGGCATACCTCCAGAGTGTACCCCTGTGAGCTCCGATGACCCAGAAGGGAGGCCTCATTCACCCCGTGCCTCGCGAGCATGTGGACATGGGTCCGCGGGATGTTGAGAGGGTCTCCCTCGCAAGCATGAGGGGAGGTCCCCTCGTGCCCCCTACGGGCGTGCAACGGAAGACTCCCTCCTACTCTGCGGGCATATACAGGAGACTCCCTTCTACTCTGCGGGAGTCTACGGGAGGCACCCCTACTCCGCGAGTGTCTACGGGAGGCACCCTTCTACTACGTGGGCGTCTACGGGAGATTCCTACTCCGTGGGCGTCTATGGAAGACTCCCTCCTATCCTGCGGACGTCTACGGGAGGCACCCTCCTACCCTACGGGCGTCTACGAGTGACTCCCTTCTACCCCGCGGGAGTCTATAGGAGGCACCCCCTACTCTATGGGCGTCTATGAGAGACTCCCTCCTACTCCACGGGCGTCTACGTGAGACTCCCTCCTACTCCGCGGGCGTGCTCCAGGAGGCTTCCTCATGCCCCCTCGGGTGTGCTGCAGGAGGCTCCCTCATACCCTTACGGACTTTCTAGAGGAAGTGCTCGAGGGTCTCACCTCGCCCCCCGACCACAGGGCGCTTGGCAAGGGTTTTGGCCACAGGGCACTTAGTAAGACCCCCGACCACAGGGCGCTTGGCCGCGGCGCGCTTGGTAAGGGCCCTGGCCGCGGGGCATTTGGTAAGGGTCCTGGCCACGGGGCACTTGGCAAGGCAAGGGCTCCTAGTCACAGGGCACTTGGAAAGACTCCTAGCCACAGGGCACTTGGCAAGTGCCCTGGCAGCAGGGCGCTTGGCAAGGCAAAGGCCCCTAGCCACAGGGCACTTAGAAAGACCCTTGGTCACAAGGCACTTGACAAGTGCCTTGACTGCAGGGCACTTGGAAAGACCCCTGGCCGCAGGGCACTTGGAAAGTGCCCTGACCACAAGGCACTTGGTAAGACTCCCGATTCAAGAGGGCACCCCTAAACACTTATGGAGATGAGCGGGCACCCTCGAGCCACTTGTGACTAACCGCCTAGCGGGGTCCCAAAGTCCCCTATGGGGCCCTTGTAGTCAGAGGCCTACCCCTATGGGACGATGACGTGGGATCCACTAACTCCTCGCCGGAAAGACCAAGATGCCCCCACTTGAGCCGCGCTAGTAGGGGTAGGATGGTACTTTATGTAACAGGTTGGACGCCTATAAAAGCCCACTGTAACCCATGCTTGTAACCTGAGCTCTCATTGAATACAAAAACTACACAACTGGTGTGTCCCTCGGGAGCCTAGATAGTGCACGAAATGTTAATCTTTATGGAAATTCAAAATACATCTTATAATTCTGAACAGAGAGAGTGCTTCCTCTATTCCTAAATATAAGTCATTCTAGCTTTCAAATTTTGTTCATGAGTATATGTGATTTTACAATTTCAAAGTAATTTTTTATTATAATAACATCTATTTAGTTATTTTTTATATCATATAATAACATCTATTTAGTAAAGGAGTTTATAAATAAAAACATGACGAGTATTGCACTTGCCCTTAGGCCCTTAGATGGTAGATAAACTAGCTACGCCGTTGGGCCCACGCATTGCTGCGGGCGGAAGACAACGTCGAGACAAGTTGAGATTTTAACACAGAGAAAATATTTTACAGAAAACCCCAAAAAAAGGAAATAAAAAAACTGATTTCCTAAAAAAATAAAAATATTTCTATAAAAAAAATTTTTCTTGAAAAATATTTTCTGAAAAATCACTGTAGCCAGGGACTGTAGAATCTACAGCCTCCGTACCTCTACAAGATCTATAGGTTTATATAGATTTGAAAGCCCAGCCAACATGGGAATGTTGATGTACAATAGAAAGGTTAAAAAATTTGACCGGTTTTTAAGGGAAGTGATAAGTGATTTTTGCTGATCGGCACAGAAAATGGGTCATATTGCGTAATCATGTACAGAACTACAGATTACAGAAGACACCATCATAGAAAAAGCTGCAAGAATGACCATAACGATTAGCAGGGGGAGGAAAACTACATTTCCGGTTTGTTTACTCTGTTTCCTCTCGTCTTCTACCCCCTGGATCTCCAAGATCGAGTCCAAGAATTCCCGATCCCCAGAACCCCACCATGCGCTCCCACCAATCCCAAGAACTCGTGTCTCGCGCTTTCCGATCAGTTCCGTGATCCCATCCAGCTTCCAAAGCGGCGGCCTTTGATGCCAATTGGCGGTGGCCGGCATGGATTCCGGCGCCAACCGCGCAAACTCTGTCGGCGAGTCTGTCGCCGAGCAGCCGGCACGGGCGCCGGCTTCCCCGCCGAGCCATCCGGCCGCCGCGGTCACCAAAGGCCGCGGTCTCCGCCGGTGGCGACGTATCCCCCGCGAGAACCATAACGAGGGCTCCTCCGCCGGCCCCGTTGCCGTTGCCGGCGTTGATGAGGACTTGGTGCAGCTCCACAAACGCCGTCTCCCCCTCGCCGCTGACGGGCCTAATAGGAAACAAGACGCAGCCGTCGAGGAGGAGAGCCCGGTCACATCCGTCGAGTCCAGCTTCCCGCCACCGGAGGTGTCCCCGTCGCCGGCTCCGACTAAGCTGGACCCGGATCTTGGCCTCCTAATTGCCTCCGCCGGCTTCTCGGTGGGCGCCGACTCTGACAACAGCGATGACCGAAGCAGCAAGTCCTCCCCCGCGCTCCCGCGCCACGACTTCTCGCTCGGTGACTTCGGCCGCGAGCGCGACAGGGCGCGATCCCGCGCCCCCGGCGCCGCTGCTCACAGCAAGAACCTCCGCGCTGCACGCGCGCGCGGTGCTGGTGCGCGCGCTCCCGCTGCAGCCGTCTCCACGGTGGAAGCGGAGAACTCGCGTTCCAGTGTGGAGTCCAACCTCCGCAGCTCAAGTGCTGTTCACGCGCGCCAATCCAGTGCTGGCATCAGCAGTAATGGCGTTCACAAGGTTCTGTACAGTGATGGGGAGCACAGTGACGAGGAACCTCCAAGTGAGGAAGTGCGGTCTGCAACAGGAGGTTTCTATAAGGAGAATGGGAGTGTAGTCGGGAGATTGGTAATGGGGAATGGTAATTCCGACGACAATGATCATGTCTTTGATGAAGGGAGTAGCGGCAAGGATGAGAATGGAGGGATTCATTCAGGTCTTGATCCGTATGTCAAGTCGATTGCGTTGCTTCAGTCAGCACAAGAAGCACTTGAGAATGGTATCATTAAATTCCCCTTTATTTTAGCTTAACCGTGTGAACACAATAGTACTCTAAGCTTGTTTATTTAGGGCCTGTTTGATAGAGCTTCAAATCTTAGCTTCACCTAAGATTTGAAACTTGTAGGCTAAAATAAAGTGAATTAAGTTTATATTTTTGGTCTAAAATGTAAACAAGATGATCCATCTAAACACTATTAATGTACTCACGTCTCCAGCTTTACAGATCTGGTCCAGATCCACGAATCTAGTGGAGCTGGAACTCTACCAAACACACCCTTAATGGTGATGGCATGTTACTGAAATTCTGATAAGATTAACAAAAAATTGTTAATTGTTCGTTTGCTATTTGCTTAATGGAAGATCTAATAATCATAATTGTTCATTTGTATTTGTTTGACCTGAATTCAGCATTTTGTGTTTTCTACTTGCCAAGCTTAGATGGTGAACTTCAGAATCTCCAGATTACTACTCAGTACTCACTGTATTTGTTCCGATGTTGCATCTTGAATTCATTAATTCAGCTTCCTAAAGTGGCCTACTTAATTAGCTGGAAACAAACAAACAATTGTTGCATTGTAGTGATCAATGATTGGAGGGACAATACATGAATGCATAATGCTTGTAGATGATTAAGGATACTAAATTTCTGACAATTTTATTTCACATTGGAATCATGCTTCTTTCATACCAAGTGGCAGTTAAATTTAATAACGCAGCACTTTTGAATGAGTATGCTTACAAGGAAAACTTTGGCCAACCTGGTATGGGACTTAATTCACATTATGTGAGGACATCCTGCCAAAATGGTCTGTGCTGATATTTAATTGTATTTTTAGTTGTAAGATGGCATGGCCGCATGCTTATCTCAAAAGGAAATACAGTAGCCATGACTCGTTACCATTTTGACATATCACAGCCACAAACTGTTAATTGTTGAAATGATCAATGGCGTAAAGCTCTGGCAATTGTTGACTTGCCCATTTTGTGAGAAAAAAGACATCTTTTTTGAGTTTCGCATGCCCTGTGGCATTCAATGTTTAAAATTATTTCATCTGAGAATAAGTGACCTGCTTCATCTCCTAGCTCTAAGAAGCATTTGTTATATTCTGCTAGCTTTTTCCAAGTGAATCCGTTATAGCATAAAAAGTCGGAACATATCCTGACCCTGCATGTTCTGAACAGTTTCCTTATTCCTTTTTTTCTTGTTTTAAATTGTGAGTGCTGTGTTGCTATATCACTGCAGCATGGTCATGACACCCCATCATATGATCAGTTGAAAACATGAATTCTTTTGCCCCAGTCAAAGTGCCTTTCCAATAACTATTTGCTTCTAAATATTCTGCAGAGATCCAGAAGTTTGCGGAAATCAGAGAAGAAACCAGCGAATATTCCACTACCAACTACAGTGAAAAATGGAGCAGTTCACCCAATCGTGAGGAATCTGAGGAAGAACTAAGTGAAAAGTTGAAGCATCTCGAGTGGAAGCTGGAAGAAGCTTCCGGCCTCATAAATGAGAAGGATTCAAGGATACTTGATGCAATCAACCAGACGCAACCAAGGGGAGCTGCAGTATGTAATAACAATCTGCTATCTGTGCAGTCTGATATTGATCAACTGCTCATGGAGAAGATGGAAGCGGAGATTTTATGCTTCATTCTGACAAGAGCTTCAGAAGCTTGGCAACCCCTCACCAAGGATCAAGGTACTATTTATGAGGTACACAAATATCTGCCTGATGATCACAAACAGTTGGAAATTAAGCTACGTAACACTGAGAATAGAGCAATGATGCTAGAGGAGATGGTGGAGAAGCTAAAGGCACAATGCAAAGAACTCTCTAATACTTCAGAAGTCCTGAAGCTGCAGGCTAGAACAAGTAGAGCTTCGCTGTTTTGTTCCATCCAGGTAGTTCTTCTGTGCATCGCCGTAGGGACTTTCATTGTGCAGTTCTTGCCCTCTTCTCCAGAGTTCATACCTACTTGAGGTTAGAAAATTCTCTACCAATGAGCCTTTGTGTAGGCATTCATGAAAAGTTATTTCTTGTAATTTATTAGGCATTGATCGCCTTGCAAATTCTCACTTTGTAATACGAACTCCATTTTGCTAGTAACCACTTCATTACTGTACTGTACTTCATTGCGAATCTGCTTCTTGGCTATATGGATTATGGCAATGTTAATGTTACTATATCAATGGAAATTGGAGATGGAATTTCAACATCCCTGTGTTCATGCTGACATTTTCTCTGCTTTTCATGTATTCTTTGCAAGTCACGAAGTAGTATAATATAAACTGGCTTATGCTACGCATACTGAAAATAACTGAAGACACGGGCATAGAGCAAGATCAAACTGACAAATTCGTGTAGCCAATATACACATGCACTTGCACTACTTGTCCAAATTAATTAATCTTTCACCATCTCACATACATCATCACGTAGAACCAAGCATGACAGATTACAATCTCCGGCTAGCACGGGATCAGAAGAAGTTGGGGTCGTATCCGTTGCTGCAGGTGGCGAGGATGTAGTAGGCGACGATGTGGCCGAGGGAACCCCAGGCGAGGACGTCGACGAGGTTGAAGCCAACGGGGTCGTTGGACTTGAGCAGGCCGGCGTACTCCTTGGCGCGCTCGTCGCCGGCCTCGAAGTGAGTCTTGCCGTTCTGCGCGGGCACCTGCTTGGCCACGTTCTCCCGCTGAAAGTTGAAGAAAACGAAGCGGCCCAGGAAGAGCGACAGCCCCGTGCTGAGGCTGATCACCACCGACGTGTTCAGCTCGGCCCTCGCCGCGACGGACCTCCTCGCCGGTGTGGCCCGGAACGAGACCGAGGAGCGCGCCGCACGCAGGGACGGCGCCAGGCGGAGCCCGGCCACGGACGGCGGGGACAGCACTGCGGCGGTCGAGGTGGCCATGGCTCGCTCACCACGTTTCTTGGAGCTAAGTGCTGGGACTTGCTGGTGTTCTTGATCTAGGTAGCTACGTGTTATTTGTTAATGGAGTTGGGTATATAGGGGAGTGGTGACGTGGAAGATATGGTGGGCGCGCGGGAATGCGAGGTTAGTGGTGGAGGGGAGGAGGATCTCGTGGTGTGCCCATGGAGTTCGGCGATTGGAGGATGCTGGATAAGGTGTCTTAAGCCATTCACTTTTCTTCGTCATCTGTGTTGTATCTCACTGTCTTGTGCCTTTGAATAGTTACTTGGTTGGTCAGGAAATCAGGGTGAATGCAGTGACTGTCAAACTTTGCAGCATTGCATCCAGGGTTTTTTTAACTTGAAACCGGTGGTTTTTTACAAGATGAATTCAACTTGGCCTTGTTCAGATTGATTAATGAGACAATTCTGTGTGCCACATGTTTTAGTTTGGAGACTTTTAACCAGCCTTGGTAGTTGGTATATACCAAAATTTACTCGAAGGTAGTACCAAAAGTTGGTATCTCCGCCTCTCGATTATAACTTAATGTAAATTTTTAAAAAGTCTTTTTACTTTGAGATGTTCAACTTATTATCTTCCAATGCATAGTTGTGCTGAGAAAAAACCCACTAAAAAGACGTCAGCTCATTTGGGACACGAGAATTTATACCGATGCATACGGATTTGAACGGTTCAGGTGAAATTCTCGAGTTCCAAACGGCGCCTCATTCTATTTGACAAAATTCAAATGAACTGTATGTGTAAATTAGTAGTCTACTAAGCCTACTTTTTCATAAACCACTAGTCCAAAATCTCAAGCCCTTGTGACAAAAGCATGGATTCATGCACATCTATTATATATTAAAAGGACGTGAAAGTTGTAAGAAAGAAAGAAAGAAATAAGCTAGAAATTCTCACAAAAAAATCTAGCATTTAATTTGGTGGACCCTAATTACAACCGCCGTTAGATCTTTCTAGCAAAAAATAATAGGAATATACTACAAATTCTCACAAAAAAAACACCTAACCTTAATCTGGTGAACCATAACTAAGTTGAATTATAATAGCCATTAGATATTATTATTTAAATAAAACATGTAACCATCCATTTATATAACAACCACGATCGATTAGGACTATGGGAGCTACACATACAGAGCCCCGGTCCCCTCGATCACCTGTGCTTGTAGTACTAATGCAACAATCAATGGCTCACGTTGTCGGCGCATACGTCGCCGTGTTTCTCCTCTTATTTACCTCATCGAACCGACGATGCCGTGCTTGGCTGGAAGCCTGAAAGGGCGGCATGGTCGACGACCCAACGGTGAACGCTGCTACGGCATCACTGGGAAGGTACGCCGTGGTGTTTGACGCTGGCAGCACAAGTAGCCTTGTGCACATCTTCAAGTTCGACAACAAGATGAACGGCGACGACATCGAGTTCTTTGCACATGTATTTTTATAGCATGGTAGATGTTATTGTTTCATACTCTGGTACCCTCAACACATCAAGAATCATAAAAAAGAAATAGGCCTGACAATAGTGCGCTGGGACTTGCAACAAGCAAGCACGGGACTATTGGCTCAAAACTTCAATTTATTTTCCCTTTTTAGGCACACAAAAATATTCATCATGCGAAACATCATCTCTACATGTGTTTTACATCATTTGTAGTACTACCACACCTGCTTTCTTACCTTCTTCTCGGAACGTGATCGAGCTTTTGATTTTGATACACTTATGTTGATATTGCTATATAGGTGAAGCCCGTGCTGAGTTCATTCGCAGGACGACCCTAAGAGGCTGCAAACTAAATCACACCTCTACTTGAAAAGGCTGTAAGTATCATTTCACGATGGCTTCAGAAACAAACTCCCCTTAAACAGGTAATTGACTAATTTGCTCTTCCTAAAGTCTATCACTTAATAGAATGTTGCTCCGTTTATTAATTGCCTGATACAAATTGGTCCATGAACTGCTCATTCTGGTCTGTTTCGTTTCCTTACATCCAAACTAAAAAGAAATCTTATGAACCAACACAAATTTGGTTCTTGTTGTAAGTCTCATTGTGTTGAAATTATCGAACGAATTTCAAGAAACCGCTGGGCTCAAATTAAAACCCGTACATACTTGAAATTTGGAATAAAAATTAGATTAAGACTAGTAGTTGGATTTGTATACGGATTCTAACCTAAAACTGATATTTGAAATTCAATAAAAAAAATAACAATATAAATTAATATAAATTCAGAATGAAAAATAAAAGGAATTAGCAATGTGATTTTCATTCCAAAATCTAGAATAAAAATTAGATTATTTTTTTTCGAAAGGATGATAGGAGCTCTGCTGTTCATTCATGAGGGAGGCGAGAAACCAGAGTCGCATTACAACAGTTATTACATCTTGCCGGCCAGAATGGACAGGAAATAGACTATGCCACAAACTAAGCGAACCTCGAGGTCGGAGTACCCAGGTTTTAGCATACCAGAAGGCAGACCACCGAACCGACAACAAGCCTCACCGGTGTGCATCCTGGTCTTTCGAGGAGAAGGATCCCTGGGTGTGCATGCTGTTCGTCTGGAAAGAACGCCCATGTAGACGAAGTTCAGATAAGTTGGATAGAGTCTTCATCCTTCAGTCGCCAATTGAGGAAATGGTGTGTGGATGAGAATGGTTTCCTCGTGACTGAGGCATACTTTTCCTGTAGGTTGTGTAGTTATTCCCTGTAGGTTGAGGCGTGAACTGAGTTGGAGCAATGTTGCTGCGACCAGTAAGGATCCCGTTGATTATCCTGTCCCTCGGCTACTTTCGATCCAATTTGATGATCCAGTAGACTAAGCTGTAGTCTGTGGTTGACGGTCATTGTTCCATGCCAATTCTCGGTTAGCGACATCCTGCAAAATGAGACCAAAGACTGTTTGCACCTTTTGGTATCAGTTGTTGAAGATTCGACAATTTTTTTCTATCCAAATATTCCAAAAACCATATATTAGTGCACCGTTCATCTCCTTTCTGCGCTGTCTCGGGGTGCTATTTCGAACAGCCTGCCACCAGGAGGAGATAGATGGCATGGTAGTGGCTAAGTGTAGAGATGGTGATTGAATTTGTTTCGATTGGAAGACCCTACACCATATTTGCCTCGCAAAAGTACACAACAACATTAGGTGTGTGATTGATTCAGGGTTGGAAGCACATAATGGACAAACGGTGCCGTGAGGCTAGCCTCTCATGGCCAACTAGTCGGCCGTTAAGATCCTATGCTAGATAAGCAGCCATGCAAAGAACCTGCACATGTTTTTTTTGTCTTTGCTTTCCAAATTATTTGGTAGTTGTGGTCCAGCATGAAACCATGGAATTGCACCCTGTGTGCTGTCTTCGTTGAGAAATTCCCATCTGTCGTCCAACGCCAGGTGATGTCGTCCTATATATGAGGTTACAAGATGACCCTTTGTATGGCCTACCATATAGAAAAGAACTACCGAAGCTGTGTTTTTGTCGTTATTCTTCTAAGAGGGTTAAGCCAGCTATTATTATATAACTCCTCTTACACCGTTTTGCTCTTTCTTCGAACAAGCTAGAAGCATTGGGGAGCAATGAGTTTTGAGGGAGGTTCCTTCAATCCAATTGGATGTCCAGAATTTTGCCTTTGCACCATTTCCCAAGGTGATTTTGGCACTTGCATTAAAAAGAGCACAATCATTATCATCACACGGCAACCTCGTCCCAACCCATGGCCTCCGTTGGTCTTTCCATTCGTACCATAGCCAGCGCAACCTAAGTGCTCTTCCAAACTTGTCGAAATCTTTGATCCCTAAACCACCTAGGGCTCTCGGCCTACACACCTTCCTCCAATTGACTAAATAATATCCTCCTTTACAATCCTGAGCCGCCCTCCAAATGAAATTCCTTCAGAGCTTATCAATATTTTTGAATGCCCATTTGGACAGGGGAAGATCGTTAAATGGTAGGTCGCTAAGGACGTAAGCGTCGAGTCGACCAAGACTAGTCTGGCCGCCTTTAACAACAGTGCTACTTTCCATCCCGCGAGTCTGGTTGCCACCTTATCAATGATTGGTTGCACATTTATCCTTTTAAGTTTTGTTGGCTCGAGAGTTGCACACTTATCCTTTTAAGTTTTGTTGGCTCGAGAGGAAGCCCTAGGTACCTACAGGGGAAGTCTTTTGTCGGGGCCAGGAATCCTTGAAAAATGGCCGCCATGTCCAAAGTAGCACATCGAATTGGGTATATTTCAAACATGTGTAGATTGACCCTTAGACCTGTTGCTCCACTGAAAATGGTGAGAATAGCCTGTATGACATGCAACTCTCGCGAGTCTGGGTTAACAATGATTGCCACGTCATCAGCATACATGGACATACACATTTGTGCTGGACGAGATAGGATTGGGTTGATGAGATTTTGCTATGACACCTTGGTTATCAAATGCGGCAAAGGTTCTAGGGCCAGAATGAAGAGCATGTACGAGATTTGGTGATGCAGATATGCTCATGGTGTGCCCAGTGGGAGGTGAGGGAGGACGGACACAAAAAAGAGACACACTGAAGCACTTGGAGGCATGGAGAAGCCACATTACTTCATTCCATGTGGCCCTACAGTTTCCATACGGTCTCATTGTAGGATCAAGGATAACCGACTAGAGGGGGTGAATATGAGGTTTTCAAAATTCTTTCGCTTAATTGCAATAAATAAGTTATCTAAGCAAGAATTGCAATTTTAATAATTAAAACCTAAATTATCTAGGTTTCAAAATTCTCTAGGTTTCACTAAGTGCACTAACAACCTAAGTCTAAGCAAGAATACAATCCTAAGCACAAGATCAATACACTAAAGTTGCTAGGAAAGTAAGTTGCACGCAAGAATAAGAAATTCAAACCACAAGAGAGAAAGTGACACAAGAATTTTTATCTCGTGGTCTCAGAGACTTTCCGGTCTCCCCTAATCCACGTTGAGGTAGCTTGATCAACTTCAAGCTGGCTCCAATTCGCAATTGAGCCTTCCTCGATCACTTGGTAGTTCTTCCCCGCTCTGGGTAGGCGAACTCCGGCCTTAACAACCAACTGGGCTTTCTCACAAGCTTCCTTGAGAAAGTCACCGGTTCCTTCGTCTCCAAGCCGTCTAGGAGACGGCAACCTCCAAGGGAATAAAGTGATGATGCTTGCTTGAAGATGAATCAAGTGTCTAATGGCTCAACACTTGAGTGCTCCAAATTCACTCAAAAATGAGAATTTAATGCACTAGGAGCAAAAGAACCTTGCTAGAACTCAAGAGGTATTCAATGAGGATCAAGAAGCAACTCTAGTATGCAGGTGTGGGGTATTTATAACCCTCACCAACTATTCCACCGTTAGGGGCAAGATCATGAAAAACCTAGAAATTTGGTACTACCGGAGTGCAAAGCCCAATAGTACCGGGCCAGTCCCAATGGTCGATTTTGAGTAATTAATGCGGCGGGAAAGAACCGTTGAAAAGGTCCGGTACTACCGGCACACAAAGTGCGGTAGTACCGACTTTTAGAAGGAGAACTACTCAAAAGAAACCCTTTCTGTAAAAAGAGTACCGCCATATAAAGTGCGGTACTACCGAAGTTCTGGTACTACCAGCTTTTGACCTGTAGTAGTACCGACTTGGAAAAACTCAAGAAAAGCACCCTCTTATGTAAAAAGGCTACTGATCAGATGACCGGTACTACCGCACCTGTGGTAGTACCGTAGTTATCATGACGGTGGTACCGGTAAAGGAGATGCTCGAGAAGGGGCGTCTCTTGAAAAGAAGTACCGCAATACATATTGCGGCACTACCGGTATTATGCCTACGGTAGTACCGATTTTGCTGAGAGTGCATATTTCTCTTTGAAGCTCAACACTCAATGCAACTAGTAGATAATTTTTAGAAACAAATGAGCCATATGACACTTCAATTCAAGATCAAGCTACTAGTCATTAGTCCCCCTTGATAGTACGGCATATATCCTAATAATCCGATCTTTTTACTTCTAGCTCCGAGATCGGTAAAAGATAAATGAAGAGACCTTAACACATGTATACCTTGTCCTTGATTTTTTTGGTTCCCTTCAAAAGACTTCTTTTCTCGCAAGATTTTCAATCTTCTCAATGTGTCGATACAGAGACCAACCTATTCTCACAAACTCAAGAGAAATTGTTAGTCCTTTACACGATTGTCATTAATTACCAAAACTCAAATAGAATTAGGGGCCTAGATGCTTTCACTCATGTGGCCCACAAGATCCCATGTACCCCCTGAGAGCATCTATGCCCCCTATTTTTTGTCAATTATGCTTATTATGTAGGTTTTGGTGTTGATGATCAAGAAGGATACTAAGTAGAAGCTGACAACAGCCGTATTTGAAGATCAAGGCTAAGGTGTTTGTTTCTAGTTTTGGCTTGGGAGTTGATTCAAGCCATATAGCTAGAATTGTCGTACTATTAAGAGGGATTATACATAAGAAATGATCTTGGTTCATATGCAAAATCACTAAGATTACTTGGAGCATAGGACATTTCAAATCTCTCATTCAAAAATCCAGATCTTCCCTTTCTTAGCCAAAAAGAGTTCTCTCTCGGACCAAACATCTTGTCAGGCGCTCAAGAAATTAAAGTTCAAATCCTAACCAAGCGCACACCATGTATGCCGGACCGACTTTTTCAGTCCGGCGCTAAGAGTTCTCTTCCATTTTTTTAACCGAGCGCACTCCATGTACGTCGGACCGACTTTTTCAGTCCGGTGCTAAGAGATATATCCTTTGATGTATTTCAACCGAGCGTACACCGTTCACGCCGGACCGATCTGAATTTAGACTTATATTCAGTCCGGCGTATGTTGTCCTTTCACTCCGGACCATCATTTTTAGTCCGGCGTTAAGAGTTTCTTAAACTCTAATCTTAACCGAGAACATGCTGTTTACGGCGGACCGAATTCTATGTGTACGCCGGACCAACTTTTTTGGTCCAGCGCAAACATGCTTCACTCAGATAAAATCAGCCGTTTTCCCATATACGTCGGACCAACTTTTTCGGTCCGGCGCAAACGTTGTTCGCTGGTACTCAAATGGAACAAGGCATGTGTACGCCGGACCAACTTTTTCGGTCCGGCGCAAACATTGTTTTGCTGGTATCCAAATAGATCAAAGCATGTGTACGCCAGACCAATTTTGTCGATCCGGCACAAACTTTCTTTTACCAGTACATGTATACGACGGACCGTTTTTTCTGGTCCGGCGCAAATGGGTCACACTGGGTACAACAACGCTTCTCAAATCTTATGTACGTCGGACCGACTTTTTTAGTCCAACGCGTGTATATATTTCAACATGTGACTCATACACCTTAAAATACTTATAAAAGAGGCAGTAGTTGACCTATCTCATCCATCTTGCCAACCCTCAACGGGCAAATGGCAAGTACAACGGTTACTTCTATTCAGGCTTTATATATATACAGTGCTTGAGTTCACAAAAAATAGAGAGCTTTGCACTTACACATCCTTGACATTCTGAACACCGTTGACATCTTTCAAATCAATTACAACTCTTTGATCTTTAGAAATCTCTGAGCTTTCATTCTATCAAAGAATTCGAACTTCAACTCATAAACCAAAATACTCATTCTGAACATTTAGTGTTCTTGCTCCAAGTTGAGTATAGTTTACATCTAGCTACTGAACTAAGAGACAGGGCTTGTGGATAGTCTATTACTCTTAGAACTAGCTGTTCCTAGACGGTTGAAGAAATTGTTGGTGCGACCTATCAAAAAGGGATTGTGGAAGGCTACCATTGCTGTGAAAGGTTGAGACTCACCTCACCGGAGTGGTGGAAGAGTCAAGCTAAGGGAAAACCAAAAGCCATTGTGATTGGCTATTTGGTGGAGCAATACATCTGAAGAAGTGCTTTTGGTTAAGCTATACTTCTGAAGAAGTGCTCTAACAGGGACGTAGGAATTTGAGCTCTGAATCTCGGTGAAAAATCTTTGAGTCTTCCTGTTATTGGTTTATCTTTGTTTGTTCCTCTTATTGTCAATTCTCATTCAAGTTCTTCTCTATACAAATCTTACTGAAACAGAGTTGTGTTGAATCTTTATACTAATTGTTTCTGTTACTATTTTTATTGAGAAAAGTTTTTCCATAAGAATTAAAAAGTTTTAAAGTTGCCTAATCACCCCCCTCTAAGCCAACTTGATCCTTACAGCCCCTTCATCTCCTTCCATATATGCCATCAAAGAAGAAAGGAAAGAAGTAAGAAAGAAGGAAAAGGGGAGAATTCATCTATCTTCAAACAAGGGAAGAGATCACTATGACATGGAAAGAAGAGATTGTTTCTAACTAGATAAGTACTCCACATGGCAACTTTTGATGCGGTTGCTATTCACGTGCTACTGTTCACGCATGGCACTGTTCACCTAAGCTACTATTCATGCTCCTCTCCTATATATGTGTGTGTACTCCATCTATTGTAAATGTAACCACGAATTTTTGGATTAAAGATATACTCTTGATTATATGGATTGTGCTCCAATGCCCTATTAGAATATGGAGTTCTAATCTGAAATTATCACCGTTGTTCTTGCAACTTCTTCGAGGTGATTGCAAGGAAGCGTACATCTACCTTCGCGTGGTCAAGTAGACAAGGATCGAAGCGTATTCTTAGGCGAATTCACGTGTCGTAGGTTGCGTGTATCGAGATGATGGTTGGTGCCAGTGTTCGTCAGGGTTCATGGGTCCAAGTTACGTTATTCGTCATCGCAAGACCGGGATACCAAGATGATACGGGGGTGGCGCGATGTTATGATGACGAAGAAGATAACTCGAACCTGTGAACCCTGACGAACACTGGCATCAACCACCATCTCAATACGGCAACCTGTGACATGTGAATTTGCAGGTTGCCATGCATGAACAGTAAATGTGTGAACAATAGTGCTTGTATAGCAGCCGCATCAAAAGTTGCCATGTGAAGTGCTCATCTAGTTGGAAATAGTCTATTTGTTCCATGTCATGGTGATCTCTTTCCTTGTTTGAAGATGGCTGAATTTTCTCCTTCCTTTCCTTCTTTCTTGCTTTTTTCCTTTCTTCTTTGATGGCATATATGGAAGGAGATGGAGGGGCTGCATGGGATCTTGTAGGGCCATATGGGGCCGTATGGAAACCGTGTAGGGCCACATGGAATGAAGTAATGTGGCTTTTCCATGCCTTCGAGTGCTTCCGTGTGTCTCCTTTTGGTGTCCGTCCTCCCTCACCTCCCGCTGGGCACACCATGAGCATATCCACATCATTGGGTCCCACTGTCGAAGTCCCCTCCTATGGTCTTGACTGGTCGGCCTAGGACTCCATTTAGCATGATCCTGGAGAAGGAAGCCAGAACAATGGAGACCCACTCTCTCCAGTGTTGTCCAAAGCCATAGTAAGTCATCATTTTTAATAGGTACTCCCAACTTACGGAATCAAAGGCTTTGGCTATGTCAAGTTTAATGAAGAGATCTGGGATTCCTTTTCTGTGAAGTTTGTTAATAAGATTTTTGATATGTAGGAAGTTATCATGGATGGATCTGTGCTTGATAAAAGCGGTTTAGTTGTTGGACACCATGTTTTGCAAGAAAGGGGCCAACCCGTTCGCCAAAACTTTGGACAGGATCTTGCCCACACTATGGATGAGACTAATCGGCTTGTAATCCGAGATAGAGGTGCATCTTGTTTCTTAGGCATGAGCACAATGTTTGCCATGTTGAGGAGGCTGAAATTACAACCATTTAGGTTGAACTGCTACTGAAATACAAGCCATGAGGTCGTCCTTGATTATGCTCCAACATTGTGTATAGAAGAGACCTATGAAGCCATTCGGACCCAGACCCTTCTCGGATGGCATAGAGAAGACAACCTCCCTGACCTCATCTACATGGAACGACTGTTCGAGGCTTGATATATTGACTTCTTGGTTGGCAAGCATGGACCAGTTTAGTGTGTGGTCTACCTTTTTTGGACCCTATCTGTTATTTGAAAAAATGAAAGAGTTTGTCATGTTTTTCTTATTTGGTCTACACTGCACCATGATTTGTTAAAATAGATTGGATATAGTTCTTTCGCCTGTGAGCATTCACTCTAATGTGGAAGAATTTTGTATTTCCATCTCCTTCCATGCGAACTCTGTGGATTGTGGCCAATCCTAGAATCCTATGCCTGAGACTGGTCGAAGCTCTATTTCGGCCTGTGAGAGAAGCCTTCTCTGTCTAGTTGGAAAATGATTTCAGCAGCAATGGCCGATTGGAGCTTGAGGTCTCCAATCTGATGACAACTCCATGTCCTGAGAGAATTTGCTATTCTGGATAGCTTGATATGTAATCGGCATACCACATCGTGCGAGTAATCCGGCTTACTCCAAGCTAGTTGCACTACCAGAACATCGAGGATAGAGCCTGTAGCTAACAGTTGGAGAAGAGCAAGTCCCATTCCTTTTGAGGCAAATAACCTATCTATTCTTGTTAGCACCGGATTGACTATATCGTTAGCCCATGTAAATCTTCTTCATTCAACCTGATTTCTTTTAATTCACCTACGTCAAGCATTGTCCTGAACGCTCGCATTAGCCTCCTTTTAAGGTTGTCATTGTTTTTGTCTGCTTCTTAGTAGATCAAATTGAAGTCCCTAAAATGAACCATTCAGGCCGCGTGAGCCCTTGCAGCCCTGCGATCTCCTGAACGAATTGCATCTTGTCGCTCTCCCTTTGCAGTCTGTAGACTCTAGTGCACGACCAGCTGGTTTCATCACTGTTCATTATAATTGTCGCAGACACTGTATTTGTGGTAATGTGTACTTGTGTTAGCCGGAAGAAATACGCTGAGTAGGCTAATAGGATACCCCCTCTTGTGTTGCACGCCGGTAGATAGCAAATTTTTTGCTTGAAGTCATTTCCTCGAGTTTCCCTTACGAGGTCCACACCTACCTATTCAAGCTTAGTCTCCTGCAAGCACACAATTGTGGCCTTGGTATCTCTTACAAACTCCCTAAGCACTGTTCTCCTTGCCGTGGAGTTTAGACCTTGGATGTTCCAGCTCAATAGACGACAATCAGAGAGAGACATATAGCATTGAAATCAAGCAACTGAGTCCTGTTGGACCTGTTACAAAAAGGATGATCTAGGTAGCAAGGTCTGCTTTCTGTTGCCTGGAGAAGCTTCTGAAACATGGAACCTGTAGGCTTACCCCCTGAAGGCAGGTTGACTCCCATCTTGGAATACAAGGAGGACAAAGGCAAAATGATCGAAAAACAAGCACTGCATTCAACATCCGTTCGGCTAACCGGGCAGCAGCCCAGTTTACATAGCATACACAACATCTCTGAATGGCATGAAATGTATAGCTAGCACTAGGCTACCAGATTACAACAACAAGCATGAACAACACGACATGGCAGCACGACAACACCCGATCACTGAACACCCAGCACCAGAACACAAAAGACTAATCCTAGTAGA